>VDFB02281492.1:504668417-504860873 GCA_007258455.2 Sequoia sempervirens
TCTAATATCTGACATAGGAGATAAAACTTGAGAAAGAAAATCTATGCAAATTTGACTTGATTTTAGTGGTTCAACAGAGATCCAAGATACCAAATGACTTCCAACTTAACTGCATATTAGGACATAAAATTTTCGTTGATTTGAATACAAAGAACAATATAACCACAGGGGTCAAACATTTACCCGCAGACTTCAACACAAGCCTTAAGAGTACAAAAAATAAAACTAAAGTTCACTGCCTCTCCACATCAGAATGTTTAAACACGAAATCAAAATCCAAAATCTGTTTCCCCCCAAAAAATGAAAAATCCCCCCTTAACCAGATTGCAAGTGATGGTTAAATCCAATCCATTACATAAAACAAAAGAGGCGTAGATATCTAGTGTCCATGATTACGTATATTCGAGGTGTGCGTATTCTGATGTGTTCAAAAGCAGCATACAGATTCAGGGCAAACATTTCCAGATAACTTATATGTGGGATCCACATTTACAAAGCCATGTATATTCTGTGATAATCTCGTGAATCTCTTCTCATGTCAGTTTTCAATATGTTGCCATACAATTTCATTTGTAAGTATTGAAAATTTCTGGAAGGCAGCATCGTCATATGCAGAGGATGACATTCGGTGACATTCTGAAACTCTTTGTTGGAACACACTGACAAAAATGAAGGATGCAAATACATTCAATCATCTTGCACATACACAGACGATACTGACCATTAAAAATTGCTAGAGATGAAAGATTAAAATCAACGGATGAAACCGGTTCAATCGTATTGCATGGTCCAGCAGATGATACCAGCCGTCGATGGCATATCTTAGCTCGAGCTTCTTCAAATAGGTAACGCCTTGGGCATAATTATTATTTTTTTCATGGAGGTCATCCACAATTTTTTTTTTGCTACCGAATATGGGGTGCATGAGCATTCTTGGGCTGAACCTTTTTGGCTAAGAGTCAAGGACTGAGGGGTATCCATTCCGCCAAATTCGCCGGGACACGATCCCAATCTCATCCTTTTTCGGTGTCGGACCTTGATTAGATTAATTATTAACTAATATATAATGATATATATTACAATTAGTTATGACACCTTGTGCAATGGGTACGTCGAAGAGGTGTAAAAGGTCAATTAGGGAAAAATTGGTTTATTTTTTGTACACATTTGTGTAGTAAATAAGATCAATTGATAGATCAGGAAGAAAATGATTTTAATATTATTATTATTATTTTTTATATTATTATATTTATTAATTTATATTGTATAGTATATTATATAATATATATGACGTTATTTCTTATTTATATTGTATAGTATATTATATAATATATATGACGTTATTTCTTATTTATATTTTATAGTTATTTTATATAGTATAATATATAATAGAATTTTATATAACCAAAATAAACATATTTAATTATTTTTTACAAATTTATCTTTATTTTGTATTAAAAAATTATTCATGACAAAAATATAATATAAAATCAATATTGGGAAATATAATGGTATAATCATAGTAATAAAAGTGGAATACAAAGCCATTAATATCTTAACCATACTCTAAGCGCATAGGGTGCAACGAAGCAAAGAGAAAAACAAAAATGAGGGAAAATCAATGTATCTGTTGTCATCGATAGCATATTGTATCACTATCAATGATGCCGATAAACAACCAAATATTGCAGTAAAAATATTAGGAACTCCCCGTTTTGTTTTTTCACAAATCGGCGAAAACAAATGACTGTGAATGGTGCAATTGTCTTGCATCGTATTGCAGAATTGCAAGCATTGATATCGGGCAAGGAAATACAAAGGGATTTCCACCTCTGCAAAATCCATACCTGAGGCTATTCCTAACGTTGGAAGGTGCGAACAAGCCAACTACACAACGAGACCGATTGAAGAGACGGATAACAACGGGGAAAGCAACAAAAAAGGTGAAAAATGATGAACAATTGAGATGCGTTCAACCTTCTTGCCTGCCCTTAGAATGACTCCACACTGTCAATAGGCAAAATGAGCTTCTCAAGCTCAAATAAGACATGCCTTCAACATAAATATATAAGAATAAACATATTAAGAGTAAGTATACATAGTATTTCAAGGATTATATATATATATAAAATTGATGGATCCTGACAATTTTTTTTGTTGTTGTTCAATTTATTAATATAATTTTAATATTAATCAAATAGTTAAACTTTCTATAGTCAAATTAAATAGGTTATAGATTTCATATAAAATTAATTAGATATACTATACATATCAATTATTTAATTGTATACTATTTAATAATAGTTTTTTATATAAAAATATTAAAGAGTGATAACATTATTTGAAGTGCTTATCTCATAGTAATATTATGTACATTACTATTAACCAATAAAATTAAAACAAAATAATCTTTATACATTAAAATAAATATAAAAAATATATACATTAGAAAACATTGTCAACCATTTTAATTGTTTGTTCCAATTAATAACTAATAATAATATAAAATCTCTATTGAATACTCTCTTAGACCTCTCTACAAAGCGTCACACCACAAGACACCAAGGTAGTGCTGAAGACTACGCTAGATCCAATCTATTCCATTACTTTCGTTCCATATTAAGGTCAACAATATCCACCGTTTTATAGATTTTAGGAGTCCCCCGTACTTCAACTAGCATATTCTTCGTTGAAGTCGAGATTCCATAAGCCTAACACCTGTTCAGAAGATGCATTGAGATCAGATTCATAATAGCACGGGAATTAAAGGCATGGCAGAGGAAGCATATCCGTTTCGCAGAAGGGCAGTATTACTCTTACTGGCAATATATTTTGGACTTCTTTTTTCTGAATTTCAGATCACCCATGGATGGACTGACCAAGGGGTAAACAATAAATATTTTACTTATTTATGGCAAATAATAATCTCTGTTGATTTCTAATTCAACTCCTTCCATTGACAGATGTGCGCAGGTGGCGCCACTGGGGATGAATGGCCATGCACGGATTACAAGCTTTCCTCAAAGCTGTTAATTAAAGGAGGAACTGTAGTTAATGCAGAGAGCCAGCAGGTGGCGGATGTTTATATTGAAGATGGTATTATTGTTTCAGTCCAACCTAACATCAAGGTTAGTTGAAGCTAATTAGTGGGTATGAAGGAATCCAAGTTATCTGTAAGGAAATCTTCATTTGGGGGGAATTTTTAACTTCTTTAATTGCTGGTCTATCAGCTTCTAGTTTAGGTTTGATATGCCAAATTTTCTTGATCGCTTTTTCATTTATTTTAATAAATGAAGAAATTTTCAATTACAATAGTAGTCATTATAAGTTAACCAGATTTCAATCTAAGTAATAGATAACATACATGATCTTTCTTTACATTATATATGTATTTATTCACACATAATATTGTCTGTAAATCAAATTGGTCTATATATACACTTTTGAAATGCATCATTCAATTATAAAGTACCGTAGTAGCCATTATAAGTTAATCAGATTTCAGCTTTAATACATAACATCAATTATATGAAGTTAAATACCTTTTGACTTTGTTATACTCTTGTTATTATTGCCATTCCTCCAATCATCCATGCTTGGGATTTCTTCATAGGTGGAAGAGTCATCATGATAATTTGTATCGATATTATTTATGTGTCGCCTTGTCATAGTGTGCCTTCAAATGTGTCCAGAACATCCTGCAAAAGGAGAAAAAGATATAAGATAGTATCCATCAATTTACATAGGGATGAAATAGAAACGAGATTAAAACTTCTTTGTAACATCATTTCCATATTTTAACATTGTGGAAATGAAGGTACCTAAGTCATTTTGACTCTCCTAAATTAGAAGTTCTTGAATATTACGTGAATGATGAAATTGGGTAAATTTATTTCTCACAGTATTACAGGCAGGGCAAGTTAGAAGAAAATGGTGTTCATCTTTGTATTCTAAGATTTAGAAATTTTCTTGCCCCAAGAAATTTTTGGGTTAGTCCAACTAATTTCACTATGAAGTATATCTGTGTGTATACATGTATTATACATACATGCATATAAGTGTGTGTCTATACACACATAGACATATATATAAATTACATTGGAATCTGGTCTGTCATAGTCCTAGCAATCGTCACCTACTTGTCACTCAATCATTGACTTAGAACAACTTTGAATTACTTCACGGAGAGACCCAAGAGTTGCTATTGAGTTCTGTTTTTTCGTGGTAGTTTTTATCTAGATCTGCCACATAATTAGAATTCTATCATCTTTAAGGATTTATTCAAGCAGCCTTTATGTCTAGATTGACCTCATGATTTTGAACTGTGATGCTTAGTTTTTCCCCTCTTGATTAACCTTGGGGTCTTGCACTTACCAGCTTAATTGAATTCTTCACTTGGATTCACTAGTGTTACAAAGTAAGAGAATGCACTTTCTTCATCTTGGTTGTGGCTCATTCAGGAGTATGCCTCACCTGGACTGGAATAGATCTTCTGTTACAATCATTCTGTTTTGCATGTCCTGAACCGGAATCCTTTGGGGGCATTAGGAACTCCATACTAATAAAGCTGTTAATGTAATATACACCTTCAATCTGCCCTTGTTTTTTTTGTGTGTTTTTGCTTGATGTGTTTGTAGTTTTTGCAGGTTTTAAAATAGATAATTGCACAATAACAATAACCAATAATAACTAATGCGGAATAAAAGCAAAACACTAACTTTTAAAGGTACCCACAAACTGAAATCTTTGCAAATTAATTACAGCAGTTGCATAATCATTTCCAAAGGGTTTAAAAACTTTAAACATTACATATATCATTTCAACACTTATAATATTTCATTTTGAACATACCAATGGATTGCTGTTGCAAATCTGGGCACAAAATACACTTCAATCAGCAGCCTGGGCCTCAATGAATGCCTGATAACCACCCAAGACCCTACTGTCATGCCTCCAAAGAGTTTGCTGAGTGTTCTTCAGCTCTAGGCGCCACTAGTCCCTCTTGTGTCCCTCTTGTTTGCAGCCCAAAGGCGGCCTGACCTAGAACTCCCACGCCCCCCTTGCAGCTGTACGACCTACCTGGGAATGGTATGACCAGCATAAAGTGGGTGTTTTCTGACTTTAAACCCTTAAAAATCTGCTGATAATAAATGCTAAAATCTGCTCTTCAACTCTGATATGAAACCTTCAGCAAATCTTCACCAAAATTGAAATAGTAAGCTCCTGTGTGACCCCTAAATAGAATCACCTCAAATCCTCCAGATTGGGTCTTTCACCAACATAAAATATATTCCTTGCAAGGGTTTACATCCTTGCAAAGCCATAGGATGAACAAGTTCAACCAGCAAATGTATTCTCCACAATATCAAAACCAGCATATGAAATGAGTTCTTCAAAATTGCTTTTATATTCCTCCAAAAAGCCACACCCTTTTTTGCCTTTGCTTTTTTATTTAATTTAAAAATTACTTTTGTTTCCCCAATGTAGCGTCCAAGTTCCAAAAAGGCCCCATTCAGTAAATTAAAAACATTTCCCCTTAAAATTAGGCACCATATAGTCCCTTTATTAAATAAATTAAAATGACAATAAAGTCAAATCTTTAATTTAACTTTATTATTTAATAGTTTATTGTTATTTAATTTAAAACCACTGGACTATAGCGAATATTGAGATAATACCAAAAGCTGCATCCACCGACAAAACTAAAAATAGTAATACTGACAACTAGCTCCGTTAGTGCCTGAACATGACTTACTAAAAATAGTAAGTATTGGAGAAACCATCCAAAACCACTCCAAAAAGTGGCATTTTGCATATCTCAATCACCAGAGCTCCATTAAACATTTGTTACTACCAATTGGTGGATCAAATTTTCTCCAAAGGATTCCCTAACCCTAACACATTAGCTTATGAGAATCTACTGAATAGGCTAACTGTCCACCATACTAAACTGCTTAGGAAGGGGGCATTACAGTCCGCCCTTCCAAAAATTGCTTGTCCTCAAGCAATCTCAACTCTGGATGCTGCATAACTTGCTCATTCTCCCAAGTTGCATCCTCAACTAACAAGTTTTTCTATTTGACCAAATATTCCTTAATAACTCTTCTTAAGATTTTGTTCTCTGGAGTCTATAATGGCCTTTGGAATCAGTATCAACTTGCCCTCCTCATCCAATGGTGGCAACTTTGATGAGGGAACTACATTGTGTCCGAGTGCCTTCTTGAGCTTCAATGTAAAATGAAGAGTTGCTCAAGCTCAACAAGGGCTGCATGACTACCTTGAGGTCATTGCACAAGGGAGATTGGTTCCATGGTATTGACCACACCATCATGAGAGTTTACGAATCAGTGGATCCGTGCAAAAGTTGCTAAGACTTTTCCCACCAAGGATATTTGCACTAGAATGCTTGAGGTAGGTAGAAAATATTAACTTGTAGTTTGGTAATGGAAGAGGTAGAGCTGTATTCTACACCATCCCATGAATATGTTGTGATATTACTATCACTAAATGAAAGACTAAGGATATCCTTGACCTGAAATTGAGGGAGATGCAGCTCAATAAAATCCATGATCATTGGGATTTCAATCCCACGGGTTTATTTCGGACATGGCTAAAGAAAATTAAGAGTAGTGAGGTGGGTAAGTTTGTGCATCAACCTTGCCCAAAACTTCAGACCAAGAGAACTTGTTGGAGGAAAATGTCAACAAATGGCTGACAATGGCTCAATGGCCACAATTGCTTTGGCCATATGAATCATTTTACGAAAAGTTGTAGGATTACAACCCCAAAATATTTAATGATTGGGTGTTGATGCTAACGAGAAAGTAATGGACAAAGAAAAGATAACGGCTTGGTGGAAATTTTACCAAGCGATTGGCCACATGAGAGAGAAGACAAATGACATCCATGATGATGTTGTCTAGGAGATGGCCTATGACAAGGTCTATGATAGTCCGACCTCTTGACATAGCCTATAAAAGAGCTAGCTACACCAAGAAGTTGCTTCTCTAGAAAGAGTAAGAACATAATTAGCTCCATTAGGCTTTGGCACAATGGTAGCAACTCATGTTGTAGAGAAAGAGGTAGCATCTGCTACTGGTAGGACCATTGGCATCAACAACACATGTCAAGGCATGTATATTCATACTAACATCAAGGGTGCCTATTGCAACAACACCAATACAAGCAATAACAACTCCAAAGTTAGCCATACAGTTATAGGAAACATGGACAACCTAACATCAAGGAGATCTCCAACACAATGTTGAGCCAAGATTGTGGGTCAACCATTAGATAGAATTGGCAAAGCCAAACAAAGCATGTTCCAAATAGTTACTAGGGTGATTAGGACCCCAAGGATCAAAATAAGAGGAAGATTAAGAAGGTGGATTGGTCCTTTACAAATAAAACAATGGAGAAGAATAAATAAACTAAGGAGCAATTGACATTTGATGCACCTTAACAACAAGCTCCCATGACCCTCATTGTAAGTACTTCTCTTCCCTCTTCTCTTCCTTATTCAATTACCACTATTGCTTCTCTAGTCTCACCAGCTACTATTGTAGCTTCTTCCCATTCCACTTCACATCAATCACTTCTTTCTGCTTTCCCCCAATCTATCCCCATCGGTGCTCCCTATTCCTCAATCATCATATGCTCAATACCCTCCCCTACCTCCACTTTTTCTCACTCACTTTCTTACTACCTTTGCACTACCTCTCAAATGCAACAACAATATATGTAGCTCTCACCACAACATCCCTATTATTATTAGCAATATCCCTCTACCACTAGCCAATACCCACCTCTAGTTGGTGGTTACCATCTCTTGGCTTTCCAATCATTTGCCATCCTATTCCAACAAACATTGAACTCATAACAAATGCTTCCACTCTCACCCTCCATCCATCCCTTGTAGATCCTTGTAACTCAAAATTCCACCCTTCTTGCAACTACACAAGTAGTAGCCCCACCCACCTCCATACCTCCCTGAGGGCTACCTGGCCTTCTCAAGCAATGACAAGTTGCACCGGATCCCACTTTGTACCAACAATAGATGGTGCAAATCAAGACTGTATTCCAACAAAAGGCGGTTAAGAGAAAGGCTAGACAAGATGTTGCCTTGGCATCTAGAAGAGTATCACAAAGTATGATCTGTTGATGTTACATGGCAGTGTCGGGATTCTCTTCTAGTCCGATCTCCCTTGCATTGAAGGATAAATTAAATAATAGCCTTTGGCTATTTAATTTATGATGACATCGATTGTGAGGAGGCGCCTCATTTGATATATTATTTAATAATTAATTAATATCTTGAAGCCGACTTGTTTTATCATCCGCCACCTTGAATAGATTCGATTTATGTTGAGGCCGACCTCCTCGAAAGGGCGCTATCCTTCCTTGTCATTTGTATATATATTCGATGCTCTTCTCATTGTAATGCATTCATTATTCATTAGTTCAAGTACACATAAGATCGAAGTTCTTCAAGTGCAGATCGATATAGTGAAGGAGGCTGATTGAAGTATTGTAGAAGGTGATTGTCATCAGCAAGTAGCATTATATTATATCTGTGTTAGCATCAGATTGTGACGCCATTCTTGGGCTCATAATTGGCCTCATTGTAAAGGAGACTATTGTTTATCACTCAATATATAAGCAATATATTGTTGCTGGGTTTTTCTCCCTCAAGAGGAGGGTTTTCCCAGGGTATATGCTGTGTTATTGTGTCTGATTTTTGAATTAAATTTCTGCTTTTATATCTGATCATAAAAACTAACATGATCCAAGTTGAGCAGTGATTCATTTTGCTCACATCACTTCCTTGGTAGATAAGTTTGAAGGAAAAATGCAACCCACAAAATACTAGCTAGAGGCTATCAACATTAGCATCAAGGAAGCTAGGATGCAAGATAGGGATATGTTCCTCTTGGAGGGAGCCAAAGCAATTGGCTCATCTCTCATCAGCTTGGAGAGAAAATTGAAGAAAAGGAAGAAGTTGAAGCGGGCAAAGCAAACAATTAAGACTGCCAAGGTGAAGATAAAGGCCTTTGAGGGACTAGTATCCATAGTGTTTGATAAGGCTACTGAAGAAAAAGATGTGAAGGTTAAGGGTTTGGAGAAGCATATCTTAGAAGCCAAAACAAAGCTTATTAGCGCTAGGCTAGATCTTGCAACTACCAAAGGATGTAGTTGGCCGAGAGTGTGTGTACTTGGTCGTGTTGCCCAATTTTCACCTACGGGCTCAATCAGGGAGGATAAATTATGTTACGGATGTTCAAGAAGGCAAAATGGAACATTTGCATCGAGAGTTAGGTCATGCATCTGATGACTTTTCACAAGGAGCTCATTTGGAAAGCATCACTCAGTCAGATTTGGCATAAACTCATCAGAGAAGAAGGTCGGCAAGACCTTCCAGTTGTCTTGCCAACCAACAGGGGTTCTATTCATTTTGAAATGTCCCGGTCGGCTAGACATTTTCATCGCTAAGGGGTCTTGCCGAAATGAAGTTAGCTCTCGGCAAAAGAAAGGAAGTCGCTATGACATCTCGGCGACCAAACGAGGGTCTCACCGAAGTGGAGTGGCTTCGGTATAATGTTGTGACTTCGGAAAGAAGTCTTCCCGACCGCTGGGAGTCTTGCCGAAGGAGATTGTTATCAGGGAAGTGAGCCCTTGTTCGCCATGAGGTCCTGCCGACAGACAAAGGTCACGCCGAGGGTTGTTCAAAAGAAAGGAGTTCGCCGTGATGTCTCGGCAACCAAGCAGAGGTCTCGGCAAAAGAGGTTGGTCTTCACCGTGATGTCTCACCGACTCGATGGGGTCTTGCCGAAGAATGAAGGGTCTCGGTATAGCATTTTGCTTTCGGTAAGAGATCTTCCCGACTTGCCAGTGTCTCACCGAAAGAAGGAATTTTGAGCTCGGGGGAGTGTTTTGTGTTCGCTATGATATCTTGCCGATAGCGATGGTCTCGGCGACATCTTGTGCAGCGGTATAACTCACAAAGATCGGTATGATCTCCTGCCGACTAAAGGAACTCTTGCCAAATGCGGATGACCAGGCAATGAGATGGCGACATCGGTATGACTCCTAAGGGTTCGCCATGTTGTCTGGCCGAAAAAGATTATCTCGCCGATGCCATTCTGTGATATCGATATGAATTTTGTAACTCGCTATGTGATCTTGCCGATCATCATGAGCTATGCTGATAGCCGCTGAAGAGTCTAATCGCATCGGGGAGACACTACTTGTGTCTCACCGACATGCGATTCTAATGAAAAGCTTTTGACCGCCCAAAGTAGCTTGTGTGGCATCTGTTCGACCAATTAGGGGGAGCTACAAGCGGACCGTTGGCAGCTTGACCGGTGCCAAGGAGATCAACAGAGTGAACACGACGTGGATTTGCCCTGAGCTCAGAAAGAAAGCAACTCGGCAAGGAGATTCAGAGGGACACGAGGACCAGAAGTTAATGCTGTAAAAGATCTTAAGGTTTCCCCTGAGGGCGATCTGTCACCAAGATGGACACGAGGATGCAATCAGATGCAGAATTAATTTCATTTAAAAGATCTAAGGGCAGATCTTTATGAACGGATATTTTTGTAAGCCCAGAGGGGCCGACACACTTTTGTATATAAGGCATTTTTGCCTCTTTGTAAAGGAGTTCTCCTGATGCTTTTCAAAAGTCTGTGACTTTTACAGTCCTTTCTCAGATTAGCAAAATTCTGTAACTCATTTTGGAGCATGTTATATAAAACTTACCTTGGTTACCATTGATGGTTCATTTTTGCCTTCTGGTTCTTGTGAAGTATTGTGCATTTTTTTTAAGTGATTCATCAAGCTACTTAGTGAAATCTTTCTTTTCCTTATAGCTTTTGTTTCATGTTAGCATGCCTTTCTTTGCAAAAGTAGCACTATGTAAGTTACAAACTGTGTTTATTCAATTGCACATGAGCTTTTAATTTGTGAAAATTTGCTTTTCCTTCTTGAAAGTGTGTGCATGTCAAACCTGTTTGTATGCATAATCTACAGAATCTTGTTGTGCAGTCCCATGTCCATCACCAGCATTCAAGTGTAACCTGAGTGTCTCGTTGCTCTTGTCATTTTGGTGTATCACCGTAGAATTTAATTTTCATTTTTATGCATTCTCCTTCTCCCTTTTCCTTACAGAATCAGTGTTAGGTGATACCGATACCAAAGGAAGCCGGTCTTCTCCGGAGGTTGACCTCTGTCTACAAGTGACCCACAGCTTTAGAGGTCTTCCCATGTTACACTGAGGTGTTGAACACCAGGTTCAACAGGGTGTAATTTCAGGTGATAACAGGTCGGTTATGAGTCATAAGTAAATAAGACTTTAGTTAATATTAATAATCCATGTACTTATGTTATGTCCGTGTCATGTTAGTTTTCTCGGGAATTAAGTTCCTAACGAAGTAATTAGTTATAATGAAGGGACGCGACGATTGGTACTTCAACCACCGCCAGCGTACTATATGTACTTGAGTTATTGCGGTTCTACTATGCTATGCTAGGTTTTGTCTGGAGACATTATAATGTAAATGGCGGATATTGAATAAAGCAATACATCTATGTTCTGTGCAATTGCCATGTGATTATTATATGTTGTCAATGTTATTTTATATTTCTGTTTACTTTGTACATCATTGTACCCATAGCGAGTAAACATTTGGCACCGTTGCCTGAGCGGACTAGGGAATCACTCGTCATCGCAGCATAATGGGTCTCCCAGCAGATGAGCCCATGAATAGCAATGAGGAAAGGGAAGACCTATTGACTGAAGATCTTATCAATCTATGGAAGATATCTTTACAAGATCACGTACGAAGGGAATCCCACAAGCGGGAGATCCCTGAGGAAGTTATTTGGGATAGGCTGGAAGTGAATGGCGAGGTGGATCACCTCCTGAATTGTATGCCTAGATTGCTGGCTATCCTACAAGACCTTCGAGAAGAAGAGGATCGGGAATGTCGAAGGCAGCAAATATTGCAGTGCTATGAAGAGAGAACCAAACGAGAAGAAGAGGAACAAGACACTAGCCGGAGACGTACGTCCGGTGGCCAACAATGATTGCCTAAACAATTTTTAATGCCCGTATGGCTGAACAAAGACAAGTATCGAGTACTTGGCGGACACGAGACTCAAGAGGAGAAGGTTCAATGATCACTTAGGCTGCAGGAACAAGAAAACCGACGAAGAAGACTAAAGCAAGTTGGTAAGGAATTTTATGAGGATCTAATTGAAATAAACAAGAGTATTAAAAGAACACATGAGAATTTGAAGAGAATAGACATATCTATTGGAAGAGCACATCAAAGTCTGGTTGAAGGGAGGGATGAAGGATCCTTTGGCACTCCGTACGTAGGAAGGTATAAAATTTGTGAAAACGAAGATGAATTAAGTGAAGAACTTGATAGTAGCATCAGACGCTTTCGGGAGTTGTCTTTATCGGACGACAACGACAAACGGTTGACAAGTGGAAGATCTGAGCCAAGTACCCCAAGGCGGAGAGAGTATTGAAGGGAACCCCAGGAGACTCAAGGTGTTGAGGACGCTGACGAAAGACCTGCGAGTGACTCGTATGTGGCCGAGAGTGCAAGTGACGCACTGGAACATAGCGGGGAAACCAGTCTAATAAGGTCCAATACACAAGGAGGATAGTGGGGAAAGATGGTGACTCTGGAGCGGTAGAAGCGGCCGAAGTTTACGGGGAATGGGTCAGAAGATCCAGTACGACATTGTAAAACATGTGAAACTATCTGGATGGCAAGTGGGGAGGATGATCCGGATCAGTGGCTGAAAGCATTTCCAGCAACACTCAAAGATAGTGCCATTGACTGGTACTCTGAATTAGATCAAGCACACAAAGCTACATGGAGATTATTGAAGCAAGCATTTCAAGAGGAGTTCAAACTCCTGTGGGATGATAGCGAGATTGTTGCGGAGATATACAATACCAAGCAAGGAAAGCACGAGAGTGTGCCATTGATAGATCTGAACAAGGTTTTCATCCGTTCTTCAATTTTTCTTGCAGATCTAAAGCAGAAGAGGATTGCTGTTTTGAGGATTGGACCCAGAGATAGATTTTTTTCAGAGAATCAGATAAAACTTCCAATCCATCTTCTGTCTATTTCCTCTCTTCTGGTCTTAGGTTTTCTTGCATTTGACAGAAAAAGCAACAGGCTACATCAGATCAGATCAACTGGGTAGATTCAACATTGTTTTCCAGAGAAACCCATCTCGACAAATTTTCCAAAATCAGCAAACTTGCTGCCCCTATTTTTGGGGGCTTTTCCGAAAAAGTTTCAGAATCCAAATTCTGAGGAACTGGGTTTGTTCAGCATTGAAGCATGAACAAAACCCATGTGCCAGATTTTTTCCGGAAAAATACTTCTCGGCAGGGCGCTATTTTCAAGGGTTTCCGAGAATCATCTGAACAAGGTCAAGATTATAGTCAATCTTTAAGTTTTTCAAGATGCAATACTCCCAGGTACAATACGAGACCAAGACGGTCTTACTCCATGATTACTTGAAAACAGTTGACACAAATTTACACCAAGTAAACCCAATGGTTGATTTGGAGCAGCTAGAAGGCATGAATCAAATCACATTGCAGAATATTGAAGAATCCGGGTTGCTGCAGGCCGCATCAATTCCCATCACACTACAAAGCGTAGAGCTTGTAATCGCTTGTATCAAGCATTACAATCCTGCCACCAGAGAAATCAAAGCAGCGGATGGAAGAATTGTTTGTAGTCTAAAGCCTCAGGATATCGAAAGGTGTTTTGATATTCCATCATGTCCTAACAGCAAAGTCATATCAGTGATGGAATGTGAGAAGACATTTGAGACAGCTAAGGACAAATGTCAAAAGGTAATGGCTGAAAAATGGTTAAAAGTGACAAAGGCAAGCTTGCCTAAGTCGTTGGGACGAGGAGAATGTAAAGATGAGTACGCAGTGTTAATCACTCTACTCAATAGAATCACTGGAGAAGAAGATGGTCGTCAATTCCAGCCATGGATGTACTATATCATTGCTAAAATCATTGGCAGGAGGGAATATTATGACTGGGCCACTTTGATTAGTGACACACTCCACCGACAAATCACTGGGTATCTGGAAGCTCATAGGTTCCACATGTGCTCTTGCCTAGTATACCTAATAGCCTTCCAAGGTGATTTCAGGTTATTGAACAATGTGGGAACCTTAGGTGTGCAGAAGGTTCACGAACATTTCACACGTCTTGAGTTTACTCAAGCGGAAAGACACTTCAAGAAAACAAGTGATCACTTCACTATGCACACAGTACGTGAGCTTAACCATGAGATGCGATTTCACGATACCAGAGGCAATGGCGGATTGGGCAGATTGGTTCATCCACTTTCCTACATTCTCCTACATACGCGTGTATGGCTACATTGGCCACCCTGCCATGCTACCAAGACACCCTTCGGATAGGGTAGTCTTCATGGAGTTCCTGAGACAGTTGTCCGAGGTTCATATCCACTTGCGCTTGAAGAGGAAGACAGCTGTTAACTTTCCCGCTGAAATGGGACTGTATAGATGTGGATTCGCGATGCTATGAGATGAATATCGAAAAACAACGAGGTTTAACTTCAAGAGTATCCACTGATAGAAGATCCGCGATCCCAGAGGACTCCTATGCAAAGACACCTCGAAAGCAACACTCACTACATGCAGCCCATGGAAGATTATTGGGTAAATTGTAAGGACGAGTATGAAGTGCTAAGAAGGAATCTACAGCACCCTAGACTCCCACAAATTGCTGATTTTATGTCGCATATTACTGAGGGTCTGGTCCGATGATGAAAGGGGTCATTCTCCCTCATTCTTCGAGATTCAGCTTGACTTCAAACCACCCCGAGGGTGGATTGGTATGCCAAAGAAGACATCGCCTAGAGAAGAAAGAACGAGAGTGGTTAGAAATAGCCAACTCTATCTCGACAAAGAAGAAATCAAGGAAGGCGAGCATTCTCACGAGTGTAGCCGCTTATTAGTTCCACCTCCACTTCAAAAAAAAGGGGGGTCTCAGCAGAAGAATGGTGCAATCCCTCCTCGGTGGACAGGATGCCGCCTAGGAACATGAGGACACCGTGGTGCCACGCATAGTCCTAAATAATCACGGGTATTGCTGCCCCAGAACAAAGAGTAGAGACTGCTACCCCTGATTCAGCAGAAGTTATCACAGAGGAACCAGCAGCAGTAGTTGTTGAAGAACCAGTGGCTGAGCCAATGGCAGAAGCAACAATAGTAGAAGCAGCAGCAGAAACGGTGCCTGTTATGGAAGCAGAGCCGCCAATATCACCAGTACCACAGCGGTCACAAGTCCTCATTGACTTGGATTCGCCACCGAGAGACATTGCTCCAGCACAGTCTCACACATCTAGCATACAAGAGCCTCACGTCCCTCCTAGCGAAGTTTGCCGAGATTCTATTTGGCTTGAAGGCTTCCGAAAGAGGGAAAACCCTCATCCGAATTTGACTTTACTCAATTCGACCACGTCCCACAAGACACGTCAGCGAAGAAGTTAAAGAAACAAGTTCACATAGAAAGGAATGCAGAGTGTTAGATCATCATAGAGACTGCCGCTCCACTAGTAGAGAAAAGCATACACGAGGTCCAAGTCGAAGACTACACTTTGTCTCAACTTAACCTCGGGAAGACTACACGACAGGTGGAGGCAGACCTTCTTGGAATAGCTTCGGTGAGCGCACAAGAAAGAATGGCAAAGGATGGTAAAGAAAAGGCAGCCTTAAAGGCTGAAAATCAGAAACTGAGGTCTTACATAACCAGCTTGATACATGGCACACCAAACGTCTCATCCCTACCAGTAGGACTACTAGATCTTCCCGCTGAACAAAATCATCGACAATTGATAACATTCGGCAAACACTTGAGAAATCAAGTGGAAGAGTTTGTTCTCAAGGGTAGATGTATACTGGCAAACCTATACCAGTTACGGGCTAGAGCACATGGACTTCGTGCAGAGATCCAGCAGTCAGAACAAAGGATTGCAGAAAAGAGGCTTGAAGACGAAAGCACAATTGCAGATTTGCAATTGGCATATCAATCAGTATACTCTGAGAAAAACAAGCAACATCTTTTTGCTTGGAAGGAACAATTGGCGTACAAGGTGAAAGCCTACGATGCTCATTCAGTAGAGTTGATTGATTACAGACGGGTGGTTGCCACTATTATCAACTTCACAAGAATGTTGGTGATATCTTTCCCTTGCATGGAATATCAGCGTGAGGGAGGAGAATACGTCGAGATGGTTACTGTACAGAACCAGTTCAGGGATGTCATCCACAGTACCTTTCTTGATGATCCAGATGGTTGCAAGCTGGCTAAGGTAGCAGCTTTATCAACCAAGTTTGAAGAGGTAGCATCTCAGTGTATTGACTTCGGAAATCAAGTCACAACGGGTGAGATCATGCTACGACGCCACATCATCATCCTACAGAGCTTTAACTCCCCAGAAGCTAATGAAGTCAATCAATGGATAGAGACATCACTGGACAGCCATGTTCTATAATGCAGTAACGTTACAATTTGTTAACCTCCAGAGCCATGAGACTTGAGTTGACTTGATGCTTCTTTCCAAGTCACCTCAAGATGCTATTAAATGTAGTTGGAGTTAACTTGATGCTTCTTTCCAAGTTTAACTCTACTTTCCTTAAATCATGTATTGTCAGATCCCACTGATTAAGGATGTCTAATTGGCTTCCATGATTTGTGGATCTTAGATCTCCACTAAATGTGGATGTCTATTTTGGAGGGATACTTTCATTAAAGTTTACCTTTAGTTTACTTTCAGTCAACTGAAGTAGTTTCCAGTTGACTCTTTGTTGACTTTCAGTTAACTGAAGTAGTTTTCCAGTTAACTGCTTGTTCCCCTTTTTTAGGAATAAATCTTGCTAATTGATTAAGAGCGGGATCATTGTTTGTTTAACTTTTACTTGCTATGCAAAATTGTTGCGCCATTGTTGCCAACAACTTTGAAAGCGGATATTTGTTCACTCTTGGATGAGAGTTCGTTGGTCGATCGTAATTGTGCATGATTTCGTGCCTTTGCTTTCCCAACCTTTGTAATTCGTTGATGAAGCTTTGAAGGAGAATATCAGAAGGCGCTTGCATTTTGGTCAATCTTTTTGAGTTGTGTCTACGTCTTGTGTTTAATAGCTCGTTGTTTCATTTCCCTCCTCGGATAGGAGTCCCTCCTCCTTGGACATTTGTTATTGACAAGTTATCATTCGTTGTTGTTTAATGTGTTGACTTCCAAGCTATACTTCGGATAGGAGCCCCTCCTCCTTAGCAAGCTCGCTGGCCAAGGCATCGTAAAATTGTTGTTTCTCGTAAACTATTTCCTAGCCCATACCTCGGATAGGAGTCCCTCCTCCTTGGCAGGTCTCAGATCTAGTTTACCGTATAGAGTGTTTGCTTGTACCAACCTTATCCCGGTGTATACCCGAGAGTTCAGAGCCTCGGTCATATTCTCAGGAGACGGCGAATTCAGGTGATCCAACCAACCCATTCCTGCTCCTTTACCCTCATGCTCTGTTTATCTTGAACGTATTGGATAGATAGAAGCTAGGTTAGTCGTAGTTAAGATCTGCAGAAACCAGAGAAAAAACTTAGCTATGGCGCATTGTGTTTTGCCCCCTTGTGTCTTGCCGCTGAAGCATAAAAAGATAGGAACTTTAGTTTACATTTCCCTTCCTTACGCATTGCTCCCAGCAGAGAGGGACTTCTCCTCTTTAAATAACGAAGAAGTGTTGCAAAACATTTGAAATAGCTGAACGTTTACAATCAGCACTCCAGAGGTGCTAATTTAAACGCCAACAATGCTCACGAAAATGGGGACATTATAGTCTGCCCTCCCTGAAATTGCTTGTCCCCAAGCAATCTTGGCTGCAAATAAAAACTCTCCTCCACCTGGATCCCAAATGAACTTACCACATGTGCAATCCCATACTGTATTAGAAGTAGCTGAAGACTCACAACTCAATGCAACCATGTCATCAAGACCTCCCTCGGAAAGCAACTGCAAACGTCTTGACGCACTATCAGGAGTGAGAAGGATACCATCGTGAATGCCATCTACTCCCTGGAAAGAAACTGAATCGACACCGTCATCCCATGTGCAAGTCCTAGAGTAAACCATCTCCTCCTGATGAGGTTGTCCAATGATAATCTCTATAGTGCCAATGTAGAGTCTTATGTTTGAATTACCCATGACACCTATATCTTGAGTGTGAGTGCTCATGCTACTATCATCAACAAGTGTCTTGGCTGCCCTAGATGAATGAGTCTCTGCTGTACATGATGTGCATCTAGCCAAACTCAATTTTGAGCGAATCTCATCAACATATCTCTTGAAATCCTGAAGTGCCAACTGAGTACTCACCAAAGAATCCCTGATGCCCTCAAGCTCTTGAGAGAGCTTATGAGCTTCCTCTTCTTTCCTCATCAAGGCATCTGAATAGATCCCAACAAGGCTAAGAAGGGTGTCTCTGTCTGAAAGAAGGTTCAAATAATTCGACTTCATTGTTCCCATACCTTCTTTGACAACCTACAAATCATCATGAGAAGACCCTGCTCCAATCCGCTCTTGTCTTCTCTCTAACTAAACTGCCCAAAGATGATCCTCAATCAGCTTGTGCATCCTGTCATGATGAGATAATGCTGCAATAATCTCATCCTCCTTCACCGTCAATTGAGTCTCCAAGCTATGAACAATTTCCGCCTCACAGGAAGAAACCTCAATCTGTTCTTGTTTCCTCATGTTGGGAATCTTTACCAAGTCCTTCAATTGACCAAACTTATCAACCTTATCATCATTAGAACAAAGTGCATTTTCAGATTCATACTCTCTTTGAATAAAGAATCTTCTAATGTTATCTATCCTTTTTTGTCTTGCTATGTTAATGAGATTGATCTTTTCTTTTACTTCTTGAAGATGCTGGCTTGCATTGACAGCCACTAATCTAACCTCTTTGGCTTTTTGCAACCATTCTTCATTCATTTTTTCGGACCTCTTTACCTCTTCGATGCCAAAATACACAAAACCAGCCCTCTTATGCTTGAAATATTCATGTCTACCAATTGGTGTAGGGCTGCCATCAATGGATGATATCATATCATTAGCTTTCTCATGATCACAAGCTCCTATCTCATGAGAATGATGGGACATAATGCTGCTGTCCTCAAATAAATCAGTAATGACATCATGCCATTGTAAAATGTCTCCTTCATCATGTGTAGTCAAAACACTATTGGCTGCTCCATTAAGTAAAGGATCAACTTTCACATCCACCTTTATATCTTGGGCCTCCAATAGACTTTCATATGTATGTATCATAGTAACGAGACTCGGACTCGGCTCAGACTCGGCTAGGGTGACTCGACTCGGGACTCGGGACTCTGTGCAAACTCGACAAAATGAAAAGACCCTAGAAATTTAGAGATTTTTAAGGATTTAAAACTTGTTTCAAGCACCCTTTATTGAATAAACCTTAAAGACACAATAACATCATTAAATAGAAGCAAATTTGATCACATACACAAGTATACATCAATCACATAAGCATAAAGTGTTAGTTTTTATGATCAGATTTAATGCACAGAAATTAATTTCAAAATCAGACACAAAGACACAACAAATACCTTGGGAAAACCCTCCTCTTGAGGGGAAAAACCCAGCAACAAATATCTCTCTATTATATATCAATAATTGCAACATGTCTCATTACAATGAGGCCAATCTCAAGGCCGATATGCAGCACCTTCACAAGATGCAATGATAACAAGTAATCAACACTGCCTTGTAACTCAGATCTGCCCTTAAGAAATTTGCTATCTGCTCTTGATAATTTGCAATCTGCACTTGATTGATCTGCCCTTGAAGAATTCGCACTTGGAAGAGAAGAAATGCTTGAACTTAATTGATGCACAAATGAGAGAAAGTGACCTTCTATATATACATGTTGCTTAGAGGGGTCGCACCTTTTCAAGGACAAGGTCGGCCAACATAAAAATAATTACAAATAATAAATAATAATTACAAAGGAGGTCGGCCATCTTAGAGATATGTTTCCATTAAATAATCACAAATAATTAAGGAAGTATGAAGCCCGAAGCTGCAATAACATCAACACTCCCTCTCAGCTAGGGAGGAATACTTCCTGCTGCACAAGACACATCACCTCATTGTGATGCCAACCACAATGGCTACAACCATATGTGGAAAAGAAATGATATCACCTCATCGTGGTATTAGATATCACTTCATCATGATATCAACCATAATGGCTACAACCATGTATGGTATGTACAAGTGTTCATCACTTGCGTGATGTTGTCACCTCAACATGACTTTCACCATGGCTCTCCTAGAGGGTGAAAACACAAGTACAAGAGGAATCATCACAGACTCTCTCACGTGATGTTGTCATGGAGTCACACACATGACATCCACCATGGCTCTCCTAGAGGGTGGAATCAAGGGATTTCACCTTGAACTTCTCTTATAGAGAAGAACTCATTAATCAAGGGATTTCACCTTGAACTTCTCTCACAGAGAAGAACTAATTAATCAAGGGATTTCACCTCGAACTTCTCTCACAGAGAAGAACTCATTAATGAGGATCACTTATACTGAGACTCCTTAGTTAAGGCTGTATTCTCCACCATACCAAGCTTATCTCGAAAGTACACAAACTTTATCCTGGAGAGAGGCTTGGTGAGAATGTCTGCCATCTGCTTATCAGTGTTGATATACCTCAACTGTATAGCTTTCCTCAATACCATATCTTTGATATAGTGGTATTTGATCTCAACATGCTTGGTTCTGTCATGAAACATAGGATTGACAGAAAGCTTCACATAGCTCTGGTTATCACAATGAATGATAGTAGGCTCCATTGATTGTTCAAACAATCCTGCAAGGAGCTTACGAAGCCACACTGCTTTCCGAGCTGCAATATACTCTACCTCTGTTGTACTCAATGCTACAGATGACTGCTTCCTACTGCACTGGGAAATCATACTAGATCCCAAACTGAAGCAACATCCAAAGATGCTCTTCCGATCAGTGACACTCCCTGCCCAATCAGAATCAGTATAACGATGCAGTTCCAAGTCTACATCTGAGGAATATCTCAACCCATATCCAACTGTGCCATGCAAGTATCTCAAGATATGTTTCACTGGAACAAGATGTACCTGCCTTGGTTCACACATGAACTTGACAAAATGCACTTACTGCAAGCTGGTCTAGTATAGATACATCAACGATCCAATCAACTGACTGCACATAGTAGGATCCACCAGATTTGAACTAGCTGCAACCTCCTTAAGCTTCTGAAAATATGTTTCCATAAATCAACATAAAGAGCCAAGATCAACTAGATTACCATCTTCTTCAGGTTCAGTTGGCTCCCTCGGAATCTTCAAGCACTTGCATCAACCTTCTGACCTCTTTGTCCAAGATTGCCTGCAACACTTGCCTTAGATAAATGTTTTCTAGTGTACACCTCTGGTACTGTAGAGAGTTCAGGATAGTCCTCCTCGACCTCATGCCAGATCACACTATTCTAAATAGGTTTGCGGAGCTACCAATGTCAAATCCAGATGACAGTCTTGAGCAATTATGATCTCAGCAGCTGGAGGGATCCTTTAAGGGTTTAGCACCTAGCCTTGCAATACAGTAATCTTCACTTCTTTTCAGTGAGTTACAAAACTCCCTCTTGATCCCTGCTTCAAAGATTGCAAAGAAGGCTTCTAGAAGTGAGCTCCCTCTAGCCACCAACTCAGTCCCATGGCTGCAAGTTGTGACTTCACGCTTGATCATTTCTTTGGTCGGCATGACTTCCTCACAAGATGCCTCAAGCTTTTCATCACTAAGAAATCTCTCATCACCTTCTTACTTCTCGATCCATCCTGGAAGCGATATAGAGAGAGATTACAAACAGTTTATAACTATCCAAAGAAATATCAAGGCTAGAATCATACAAGGTTTACTATGACAAGTTATAGCATGAACACATAAGAGTGTTATGAACAATGAATAAAGAAATCAACCTACAAGTGAAACATGTAGCAAATATCAAAAGATCAGAATGAAGGGATAAAGAACTTATCTTTATTGAATTCTGAAATAACTCTTTCTTCCATCGTTTACTCCTCTCGAGAGTGCTAAACTCAACACAACAAAAGATAATCTGCACAACTATAGATTTCTTGAATGCATTATGCAGTTAGCAATTAGAACCAACTCTCTCCAAGAGTTCAAGGCTTTATCATAGTTCATGCATTAGAGAATGATATCGATGTGACCAGCTAATCACCATCGAAATTGTAATTCTCCTTTTATTTCAGAGTCACACTCGGAAATCTTCACAACCAGCATGAAATAACTTGCAATAAATGAAATCTTCAAAGGATCTTAAGCTAGAGAACACAATTCGAGAGAAACCACTATCTCTCTTTACTAATTACAAGATCCAACTAAATGATATAACTCAGCAAACAAAGAATACTTATCTCTTTAAATATTCTGATGGATGCAAATACTGGACACAGTAAGATACGTTGCTCTTGCACATAGATCAACCCACAACCTTCACGGCTTGAACACAGGCCCATGACTTAGAATAGAAATTCCCTAGAATCCTTCTGAGGGGAGATCTCATCCACATCCGCAAATGAAGCATGCTGATTAGGCCTGGTGGGGCAATCCTTTGCATAGTGACCAAACATATCACAACGAAAACATTGGACTTTAGAGAGGTCCCACTTCTTCTTGAATGCGGGAGCACCATCAGCTCCTTTATCTCTATTCCTCTTGAAATATCCTTTCTTTCCATCTTTCCCATTCTTCTTCGAGGATTGAGTGGAAAGAACATGAATGTCTTCATTTGTAGAGCTTCGACCAATACCTCTCGCAACCAACCTAGACTCCTCTTGAATATAGTTTGCCCTCAAACGATCAAACTTGGGAAGTTTCGATCTCGTGCTGATTCCTTGAATGTAAGATTCCCAAGATGAAGGAAGACCATTAAGAGCCAACATGGTCAAATCCTTGACATCAACAAAATGACCAATAGAAGAGAGCTGATCTCTCAATTCGGAAATCTTCATGAACTAAGCGATGACAGATTATCCTTCCGCCATCTTAACATGATGAAGTTGTTGCTTTAATGCAAGTGCCCGACTTGTGTTGTTGATTTCGTACATCTCCTCCAAAGTTTTAAACATCTCTCTTGCCGTCTTCAACTTGGAGACAATAGGAATGATATGATCCTTCACGGAATCAACTAACATCTTCTTTGCCTTGATAACTTTCTTCTTCCACTGTACCTTCTCTTCCTCATCAGTAGGTTCGGGGACTTTTCTCTCCACAAACTCGACCAATTCACTTTCTTCCAAGGTGAGCATAATTCGGAATCTCCAAAATGTGAAATTAGATGCTCCCTCAAGTCTATCCTCAAGCTTAAGACTGATCACCATTTTGACAAAGAGATAGAAGTAAACAATGATGAGAAAGAGAGTAAAGAGTATCGCTGTAATAACAATCTGATCAAGATCTTCTTCAAACCCGCTCTGATACCATGCTAGTTTTTATGATCAGATTTAATGCACAGAAATTAATTTCAAAATCAGACACAAAGACACAACAAATACTCTGGGAAAACCCTCCTCTTGAGGGGAAAAACCCAGCAACAAATATCTCTCTATTATATATCAATAATGGCAACAAGTCTGATTACAATGAGGCCAATCTCAAGGCCGATATGCAACACCTTCACAAGATGCAATGATAACAAGTAATCAGCACTTCCTTGTAACTCAGATCTGCCCTTAAGAAATTTGCTATCTGCTCTTGATAATTCGCAATCTGCACTTGATTGATCTGCCCTTGAAGAATTCGCACTTGGAAGAGAAGAAATGCTTGAACTTAATTGATGCACAAATGAGAGAAAGTGACCTATATATACATGTTGCTTAGAGGGGTCGCACCTTTTCAAGGACAATGTTGGCCACCATAAAAATAATTACAAATAATAAATAATAATTACAAAGGAGGTCGGCCATCTTAGAGATATGTTTCCATTAAATAATCACAAATAATTAAGGAAGTATGAAGCCCGAAGCTGCAATAACATCAACATAAAGTACACAAATTGTAGCTGAGCTACTAAAGGAAATAACACACTTAGATATATAAATATACTCAAATGCATACAAAACTCATGGAATATGAAATCGATGACATCAAAGGTTCCAAACAAATATGAAATATCAAAACAATAACTACAAGTCTATGGCTCAAAGGAGTTTGCATCCTTCCTACGACGGCATCTAAGGTGGGTCCTAGATGATGTAGCAACTACAGCCATAGTAACTGCTTGTGTCTCCATGCCACCCTCACCAACATTAGTTGTGGATGTGTTTGCTTTTGCTTTAGCCTCCTCCTTTGCCATGGCTATAGCCTCAGCCTCTCTATCTAACCGGTGAACCCAATCAAGGTCCTCGTCACTAGCACAAGTATACATTGATCATATAAGTATAAACACAAATTGTAGCTGAGCTGCTCAAGGAAATAGCACACTTAGATATATAGTCAAAGGCTCAAATGTATACAAAAATCATTGAATATGAAAACTATGACATCAAATGTTCCAAACAAATATAAAATATCAAAAGATTTAAAACAATAAGTAGAAGTCTATGGCTCAAAGGAGCCTGCATCCTTCCTACGAATGTGTCTAAGATAGGTCATGGATGATGCATCAACCATAATCTCAAGTATTAGGGCAATTTCCCTAATGGGATTGAGGGGCAGTGCCCTTTGTGGGGGTCTAGGTGTAGTGCCTCTAGTGGGGTTGAGGGGCAGCGCCCCTAGCGGGGTCAAGGGGCAGTGCACCTTGCGAGGGTTTGGGGGTAGTGCCCCCAGTGGGGTCAAGGGCAATGCCCATTGTGGGGGTTTGGGGGCAGTGCCCCTAGTAGGGCAAAGGGGCAGCATCCCTTGCGGGGGTTTGGGGGTAGTGCCCCCAGTGGGGTCAAGGGGTAGTGCCTCTTGCGAAGGTCTGGGGGCAGCTTCCCCAGTGGGGTCAAGGGGCAATGCCCCTTGTGGGGTTTTGGGGGCAGCGCTGCCCCCAGCGGGGTCAAGGGGCAGCGCCCCTCGTGGGGTCCTGGGGCAGCGCCCTGGGCACACTTCCTATTGTGATACAGGGCGGGGTCGAGGGACAGAGCCCCACCACCAAGTTCAAATTAAGACCTCCAAAACCATACAAACCTTCATGGCGTACATCATTTTGCATTCACAATAAGTAAAAAAAAAAGTTTTAACTTTAAGTTTCATGTAATTTTTTGCACTTTTTCAAAACTTGCCTATTGCCAAGTCCTGCTGACAAGACTCACTTGGACTTGGTGAGTCTGGCGAGTCCACCAAACTCGGCGATTCCAGCTAGGACTCGGCAGGACTCGGCTAGGGTGACTCGACTTGGGACTCGTCGAGTCTTGGCGAGTCTCATTACTATGGTATGTATAACATTCATCAAACCACAATCTGATTCTTTACCATGATAGGATGAAGCAAGGCTAGACTCACCTAATGAAGCATCACAAGGAACCTTATCTTCATGTAGCTGCTCTAATGCAACTGGTTTGTCTTCAAACATCACTTGCTCTTCTCTAATCTTGGAGTAATCTTGAAGTGTCTTGTGCTCAACATATTTCTCTATGTAAGTCTGATTTTTGCTCTCCATAGGATCGGTTGTATGTTGGTCACTAACTGCTGAAAATTCATTGTAGAGGTTTCTAGATACTTCACTTGTGGAGACCTCTTGTTCCTCCTTTTTGTTTCGTGATGTAGACCCCTTAGAAATGGATGCCATATACTGTGCTAATCTGTCTATGGTTGTAGGGTGTGAAAGCAATTCAGCCATCTTTTTCTGACTTTGTATAAGCTTCTCCAATTCTCTCATCACGGCGTTTGACTGTTTCCTGGAAATAGTCATGCTGATCAACTGAAACTTCTGATTTGCAGCTGAAACTTACCCAACAGGTTGGCAGGAAACCGCTTTGATACCAATGTAGTATCCCTTGCTAGTTCTGATGTGAATTTTCTGATTTAACCCTTCAAAGAATATTGTCAAACACTTCTCACACAACCTCTGTGTTTGCTGGTTTGTGGTTTCAGTCTGATTATGCTTGCTTGAAGTGATGTCAAATGTGATCTAATGCTTGCAAATGATTACTAAGATGTGTAGGTGAAGAACTAAAATGCATATGCAATTCTCTTTTGTTTTTTTGAATGCATATAGATGACTGAAACTACTTGCAATATGCAGCTACAGCAACTAGGAATTATGACAAATACTTTGGATGCAATCTAAGATGGCATTTATCCAACTATAGCCAAGTGGCATTGACACAAACACTTGGTATGCAATATTATAATATTATTTATGCCAAAATGAGAACCTACAGCCAATTGACAATTTGTCAAACACTTGGCATGTAAACTGGAATGCAAGCATGAAACATGAATATTATATCAACAATTGTCATGCAACTTATAACTCCTTTATTCATGACTCCCAATTACAATGCTGTTATAGGATGATGGCCAAGACTCTTGGCATACAATGATTGCTCAATACAATGCCCAATCTGATATAAAATGATCATCTACAACGGTACCTAATGCAAAATGACTTAGCAATTCAATTACTCTAATAAAACATTAAAGAACTTGATATACATAAGTTGATATGCCTGAGTCAATGAAGCAGCATTTGTTGATGATGAAAACTCCACAAAATGGAGAAATTGCCCCCTCTTTGTGTGCTGCCCCTGTTCTCAGACCTGCCCTCAGATATAAAATAATATACAACCTTAAAACCCCTTCTCAAGTACTGAAAATCATTGTCATGTCTTCATTAATGGAGCACCCAAGCTCCCATGTAAAATTGCAGCTTTGGTGAGGACTTATGAATTAAATCGTCCTTCCTCCTGGTATGCTGGTTGCCAAGACTGAGATAACAAATCAGAATATTGTGCAGCACCGAGACAATTTTTTATTCCACCTTATTTCATCAAAATCATCCCTGTTATGGCAATGCTTGTCTTCCTCTTGGATAGCTACGAATCCTGCTGCAAACAGGGCAGAAGTCGTCCCTCCTTTGCAGCTGGTGATTATCTAACAAAGACACAATAATACTCGCCAAATCGCAGCTCTCCTGGATTAGAAAATATCTCCACAAAAAATCTGCCAAAGCTTATCAAATCGAATTTTTCAAAATGCCTCAAAAGTGATATGAAATCTTTATGCCCAAATTTGGCCAAAGGCTACAAAATTTGCAATGCAAGCACAAGTTGAACTTCTGAAATGAAGTCCACAACTGACAATAATCTCAGTTGATAGTTTCACAGCCTCAAAATTGCACAACCAATGAGAGTTTTGTTCCCAAAGGCTCAAGAATGGTAGAAACACTAGCTGGTTCCTTTTCCAAACCAAAACTTCAAACACATATCAATTCTTTGATGCCTTAGAAGCAAAGCCCACCCCCTCTTAATATACTTTTCTCCTCTTGAGGTCCGCCCATGTAGAAGCTTCTAATAAATCATTAATAATTATTATTTTTATTTGCATTTTATAATTATATTAAAATACAACTTTAGAATTCATAAAGTGCAAACATGTTGGCAAAACATTATGTTTTCCAACATTCGGATAACACATGTTTTTCAACATTTGGCATAACACAACATTAGGTTTTCCAACATTCAAATGAACATAGGAAACCCCCATTATAACCATTGAATCCAAGAGTAGAAGCCAACTGCTAACTAGGTAACTGCCTCCAAAAGACCCTCTAACCAAGCTCCTTAGCCTACGAGGGTCAGGAATAGGCTAAATCCTCCGATAACTGATGCTCATGAAAATGGGGACATTACATTAAATCATTTCTTCTTAGATAAATGGGTCCCTCCCGGTTAATTCCTGAGTCTCTTCAATGTCCTCTGGCTAGCCTCTATTTTCTACTGATTGTTTGAAGTAAAATAAACATGCATATTTCGTTGCAACCATGTTAGGGATGAAGGGAGAAAGAGAGGAAGAAGATTCTCCTATATCTCATGTGTATGCCCATAATTAGTGCTTGTATTCTTGGTAATGGCATTGGGTCAATTGGGTAACTTGTGAATTAGTTATATTGTGGATTGTTTTGATTTATTGTGTATTTGGGAGGATTATGGGTTTACACTTCTCTGATATTTATGATGAAACCTATGCCACTGATGTTTCTATTTATGAGTTTAATAAATATTTGGGTGTATTAGTCCAACATGTATATCAGGTGTTGTGCATTTTTGTTATTTTTAAGCATTATTTTTGTATATTGAATACTGGCTTCCTAACATTGTCATACATAGTTTTCGTAAAGGAAATAACTGCTGTGGTTTTCATAGTTAGGAGACAAGTTCTTCCTTTCCGAACATATATTGATTTACTTAAAAAATTAAAATATGTTTTCTTTGGATCTTTCCACTGCTATTTTTCTTAATCATCTGTAAATTGATTAACAACACTCTCACATGGTCTCTATTATATGCACAGATATAGCACACTATATCAAACTAGATGAACTGTTCAGGTTTAAATTATGCCTGAACAGTATCTGTCATATCAATGTTCATCCAAGACTTTGCCCAGAGTTACTGGTTTTGGCTTACATTATTATGTTCATTTTAAAATATGGATGGAGCATCCCTAGTATGTTTTTGATAATGGTTTGGCGAACTTAGCGATCACCCTTTGCTAGCATTGGGTAATGGCTGTGAGGGTCCTACACATGCAATGTTAAATGCAGCCTCTGATAGAATGCAATCCAGCATAATATACCATTTTGAAAGTATGAGACCTGTATCAATGGTTTAGCACATGCATGCAAGGTGAATTTTTTTTTTTATGGTCTCAAAATTCAGCCTGGCTGACATGCATCTATATGGAAAACCAAGTCCGCTTGACACTAATGGCTGGTAAAGTAAGCTCAGTCCTGTTTGGTAATTTTATGATTGTATTGATAGACTATAAAGATTGCCCATTATATGTACTTTTCTATATAATCAATGTAAAACCATGCATTATTCATCCTCTTGAGTTCTCAAATGGTTTACCTTTTTTAGCTATGCTTTCTTAGTTATTGAATGGTATATTAACGTACTTCAGACCTTCAATTCAATTTGAATGTTTGGGTAATATACTCGTTTAAATTTTATTCTAAATATTTACACTTTTACCAAACTTTTGAAAGATTTTGATATGCATTCGGTGTATATTTATATTCCAATGAAGTCCTGCATGTGCATTGTTATTTGTTTCTCGCCGTCGCAAGAAGAAAGGGTTTCTGTTAGTGGAGTGATATGTAAACTTAGTATCCTGATCCATTTCTTTTCGTGATGGAAGGTTTATACACGCAGTCGGGATATATGCTTACAACTTTATGAAAAAGAACGTCTGACAGAAACATCGTATCTACATGTATATGGGTAAGTTTGATTGGAATCATTTTGCTGGAAAAATATAGCTTTTTATAAGATTAGCTATCATCTCATATTTTGTTTCTGAAGATTTGGTTGTTGTGATCTGTATATGTGACAGTTTACAAGAAGGAAATTTCAGTCAGGAGCAGCTTGCTGTTGTTGCAGTAAGTTTCTATATGACTGTCTACTGTTTATTGTTAGAGTTGTTTTCATAGGCTTCATAATCAAGAAAACTATAATGATTAAGTGAAAGTCATCTCTGTCCAAATTCTCCCCTGCTGCTCCTCAATCACCTCAAAATAAAATGAAGCCAGTTTTTCATTTTAAGTGGAGTGAAATATCCAAACATGGCCATGAGCCATGGAGCTGCTGCCATTCTTTAAGGAGGAAAAAACAGAGGTGATGCTTATGTCAAATCAACTACTATTCTGTTCAAATTAATACAGGACAATATATTATATGCAGCCATTGTTGTGAAGGTATTCTCTAAGCGTTGATAAAGCTCTTAAACAACTTGCAGTCTCTTCAATTTCAACACTGGATATTATAAACAGCCATTGTTGTGTAGATGTTCCCTAAACATTGATATAGGCTCTTAAAAAGTTAACTGCTATCCTCCAAAAATCTCCTTAGTACACATAAGGGTTGATGATGTTATGTAAATCAACTTGCCACTACACTATCAGACAGATTTAATTATAAGCTAACATGTTGGGAAGGCTAAATGGATGGTATAATGTGAATTGGTTTCTGTTTGAGAGCAAACATGGCATCCAATAAGGTTATAAGAAAATAGTATAATAATATGAGTATCATACTTATTACTATCATTTAATTTCTAGCCGCTGTTGTTCCTCTTTCCTACAGAATGGAAATTTCCGGCCACTGAGACTTGCTCTAAGGTTATCATATGGTCACTATTGTCTGTCAGAAGATTCAAGATCTGATCCGGAGAACGATATTGAACATTAGGATACTCCTTCAGTTGTCTTGATATCAGATAGATCATAGAAGCCATGATCCTTCTGTTTTCCTTGTTCTTCCTGATTCGTGGGATAGGGAATTTCCTGCTGCTAAGCATTGCTCTAAGTTATCATACTGTATCTAGTGTCAGTCAGAAGATTCAGGTTCTGCTGCAGAATATCTTACTAAACATCAGGGTGCTTGCCCAGGGTGACACAGCTTGTGGATTCCTGATCTTTGGCCACTTTTTTCCCTTGCCTGTCTGAAAATCCAATAGTTGACATGGAAGTTAAATTCAATTCAAGGCTTCATTGCCTATGGCTCTAAACCAAGAGTCTTGGAAGACAAAGTTAAACTGTCTGGAACCATATCACTATTATTATTCTTGAAACAAATTGCCAGTGAAATTGAAAAAATATAAAAGCTCAATAACAATGCAATTGTGAACCAAGAGAACATCAACAAATTAATTTTGGATGAATTTCAAAGATGATGAAAATCTTTGATAAGGGTGTTTTAGGTGTTTTTTATAAGGATCTTCTGGGGATTTGAACCCCTGTTGTGTTACAAAAACCATCTTACCACTCAACTAGCAGCTCTATACTTAATGATAAACTAATTTATTTTAAAGAGTAAACAGGTGGTTTATGGTGAATTGTTTTGTTAAAGATAAAGCGAGACATCTCAGAAGGTTCTTAACTTTTAACAAGATGGTGTAATTATGTGTATTATAATATAGAAGCTTTTCTAATGGTCTTTAAAATTACTAAATGCAGCTTATGCCTTCTTCACTTTATTTATAATTTGCTTGATGCTGTGGATTTCTCAAGCAACCTTTTTAAACAATGTTATTATATTTTTTAAATACTGTTTGCTTGTAATCATTCTTAAGAGATTAGGAAGATGATGTCTCTAATAGTATTGATGTATATGGTACTGATTGTTTTCTCTAATTTATCCATTGACTACATGAATGTGGAATAAGATTATGAGGCATATAATCTGTCCATGTTAACATTCCCAAAAAAAGGTATAAAATGGAAGTGATTCTGCCTTTGCAGGGGCTCTATGAATGGAGGGATGGAATAGCTCGCATCGAGGATGAGAGTACTGGCTATATATTGCCAAACAAAGTGCTATTGCAAATTGGTAAGACAAACGCTAGAAGCTTTTGGTAAATGTTATAGTTCTTTGATGCTTCAATTGATTGTTTACTGATTTTAGTGGATAAACTATTAAACAGTCCAAAATGAAGATACATTTTTGTTCTTAGATTTTTTTTTTTGTTTTTATTCTAATATGTTTTTTGTCTCCACTTTAACTATTAAGTATTAAGTTTAAATTTGCTTATTGAACAGCTAAGAGGATGCCTACAAATTTAGATGAATTGCGGTCATTTGTCAAAGGCAGATATCCATTTGTTGAACGTAGTCTTGCTGCTGTACTCAGTGTTATTAAACAAGCCAAGTTAACAGGGATGAAGGCTATGGATATTGCATCAAAACCACCACTCCAAGTTCTTGTGGAAAAAACAGATGAAAGGATGCCACAAATTGATGATTGGCCTTTAACTGTATCTGCTGATACAACTGCAGAAAACATTGTGTCACATTCTCAAGCCCATGATGATAATGTTTTATCAAGTGACAGGTTGGACATTGAAATTACAGCTGTCTCTGAGAATTCAGTTGATATTGAAGTGATAGATGACAAAGTTTCCTTTTCCAAGGAAGCTAATAGAGGAGAAATTGATCATAGTGAGAAAGTAGCAAGTCATAATGAAAGAAAGTCTTCTGCTGTAGTGGGTCGTGCTTCTGCTTCATTGCTTTTTAGCAAAAAAAAGGATGTTGTGAAGGGAAGCCAGCCAATTTTTAATGATAAAAGCAATCTGATTTGTCAATCTCCGGTAAAGAAATTGCTTGCCCTGCAGCCTCCTGAAGGTGCTTCTTCTGAGAGGTGTGAAGTACAGAACTTTGTCAACAAAAATCACAATGTGATACAAGAAAAATTTCAGTCAACTAGACCTGTGGATTGTTCTAATTCTGGGGATTTTATCCCAAATGAGAGCAGTACATCTGGTCAGAATTCCTTGGAGCTCAAATTTGCTGCTCAGGAGGGAGCTACAGTGGAAAGAAACTCAGTTGTGTCAGAAGCAAGGGAGCCGATGGTCCAAGCTCAAAAGAGACTGGGTCGGGGTTTGGCAGCTATGCTGGGATCTTCAAAGTCTAAACAGAGGAGTGAACCAATTTCTAGAATGCATGATACTGAGCAGGTATGCAGAATAGATAATTGTTTCTTTAGTGATTAGAGAAAGTTTGTTGTTAAGTAAACAAAGGGCATGATGTCCTGGGAGCAAGTCTCCCTTCACTTACAATGTCTTTGTTAAGTTGCTCACTTTAACTTGAAGGTTATACCTGCTAAGTACCTTTTTTGTTACCTCCACTTGCCACAATACCCAACAAACTGATAGAGAACAGGAAATTATCGAATTGATTGTAAGTTTGTAACTTAATCCTTCTAGAATGCTTCATTGTTTTATGTAAATAGCAGCAAACATGAGTAAAGTTCACGTCCCTTATATGCCTAACTACAACCACTGGATTTCTTTTGATTTTTAATGTTTGATCATGATGTTAATTAATTATTCGTTGGCATCATTTTTCTGCTTTGGATACTGCTTCAGAATAATGTGCAGGAAACTTCAGCTACTTTCCCACATTGTTGTTGGTAGTTGTTTGCATCCTGACATGACTAATGATATGGATCATTTTGAAATTATTAACTTGTTTAAATGCTCTTAAGCAGTGCAGAGCCATTGACTTATGGAAATTGTTTGCATTATGAATTGTAATTGCCCTCTTTTAATTTGACTTTGCATATATTTCATTTGAGTGCTTTTGGGCATTTTTGCTCTGACTGCCCTTGGTAGTGGAGAGTTCTGCATCATTTTTGGGCATATATTGATCCTACTTTTCCTGGCAGGATAATGTAAGAAACAAAGTGGAGCACATCAAGGCATCAATAACTCTTCCATTCAAGCCTTTTCTCAGTACTTGTGAAATAGCTTCAATTCAACATTCTCCCAAAACCAAAGAAAATTCCAGCAATCAAGATCTCAGTAATCAATCTTCACAAGTTGAGGACAAGGTCAGTGAGGTTTTGTGCACTGAAACAGAAAATCCAAAAGCTGAAATTGAGAATGCAATGTCAGCACTGAAGAAGTCGGCTGGAATTGTGCACAGTAAGGAAGGAAAGAAACACAGAGCATGGTGGCCTTCAGTGCAATTTGAGGGCGTCGGAAAGCTATCTGTTTCTACAGAAACAAATGATAAGAATTTACCTCTTTCGTTGTCTGAATTACACCAAAGACAGAAGTATAAATATCAATCTAGTCGCCAATTGCTACAGAGTGCTCATTGTGAAGCTCGCGTAAATGTAAATGATTTTCAAAGTAGACAAAAGAGAAAAGGCCATTCTGCAGAACCTTATAATGCGAGCAAGGTTTCTTCTAAAATTCCACAAACTGAAAGCCAGTTCAAGCCTTTTGATTATGCAGCAGCTAGACGATCTATGCATTTTGAAGCAACAAATGTAAAAGGAAATACACACAAGAAATTTTCTGGTAAAAGGGGGAAAGGGTTCATCTATGATCCTATCAGCAGTGTTGCAAGAGAATCCAGTGCAGATGATATTCAACCAGGAAAAAGGAGACAAGTCTTCCCTGCATCGGGAAATCGTAGTGCTACTTTTCAATAACTGGTAGATAACTGGTTACAAACATTCTCCAACTGTCAAGAATAGATTATATTTTTCATTATTTGAAATTCATGTGCCCAACAAAATAAATTCAATCTGAGCAGTCCCACCTTATGCATGGAATCATTGAATTCATAGGCATTTTTATTGTGTTATCACAGAATGCTGCTTTGTGTCAGTGCTCTCCTTGTATCGATTTTTAGCTGGACAAATTCAAATATGCTGTATAATCTTGTCATTGGTAGTATGCTTTACTAGGATGACCAATGTACAATAGCCAAAATTTTGTAGTCCATATGCAACAGAGTATGTTTTTCCATTTTCTTTAATGTATGTTTCCGTACAAGCATTGTAACTTAACTATTTTGGTCTTAGAACTTTGAAGTGACATCTTTTGTGCTACAGAAAGTAGTGGTAATTAGTGCATGAACTAGATGCTCGTCATTTTTAGTGCTAAGGTATATATTTTGTAATTAATGAAAAGCTTTCAATCCTCCTGTATATTGTTGATTATTTCTATATTTGAAGTTTTTACATTGCTTTCATCTTGATGAGTTAAAACTGTTTATCTTGCATGCTCCACTCACTGAAGTAATCACCTTTCGGGTTAGGAAATTCTGGGCTACACAGTTCTATTATCTTTACATACGTTTTGTAACTTGTAGAAACAAACTACTTTAAGAATTTAATCCAAAAACATCGGAAAGTCTATATAAATGATGAATATTTTCTGACCTATTAAGTTGCTATTAACAGTGCTGCATTAAGACAAAACCGGTACTTGAGGGATTTGAGTTTCCAAGTCAAATTGAAAACCATTTAACATGACACAAGATTGCTTATGAAACTCATTAATGAGGCCATCGTATCAAGATAGGTGTTTTTGCTGTTGAGCTTATTAGTGTATTACATAAGTTGTGATCAAATATAGTGACACATGTCATTGTGCATGTGATCTAAAATATGTTTAGTTGGTTTAACCTCCAACATCAATTGTAGGCTCTTTGGATTGCTTAAAATGTTTACTTGAAAATAATTTTCACCCATTATCCGCCAATTTCAACCAATTCGTTCTTGACCTAATCTTAGCACATTTACCTTTATAGTTTTACTCACTATATAATGTATTAAGTTGCTATTAACAGTGCTGCATTAAGACAAAACCGGTACTTGAGGGATTTGAGTTTCCAAGTCAAATTGAAAACCATTTAAAATGACACAGGATTGCTTATGAGACTCATTAATGAGTCCATCGTATCAAGATAGGTGTTTTTGCTGTTTAGCTTATTAGTGTATTACATAAGTTGTGATCAAATATGAGTGACACATGTCATTTTGCATGTGATCTAAAATATGTCTAGTTGGTTTAACCTCCAACATCAATTGTAGGCTCTTTGGATTGCTTAAAATGTTTACTTGAAAATAATTTTCACCCTTTATCCCCCAATTTCAACCAATTCGTTCTTGACCTAATCTTAGCACATTTACCTTTATAGTTTTACTCACTATATAATGTATTGAGGCTCATGGCCTCTAATGTCCCTTTTTTCAGTGTTCCTTATTTGGGTCAGTTCGGTGGTATTATTTTTAGTAAGTACTATATTTAGTAACTGGTTGTGGCAGTAGTGTAATGCAAGGTTTCCAGTTTGGATAGTGCTTGATAGTTGTTTGGTGAGTTCTAATGCTTTGGTATATTATTCACTGAAGTCTTCAAAAGGTTATTTTATGACTTCTTACGTTATAAAAGACCGCTTTTGGCCTAGTTGAGCAACGGCGTTTTTAAAAAGGGGACAATGTATTACAAGTGGATGCCTAGAAAAGAGGTTTATTTATTGTTTTTTAAGGCTAACTTTATGCCTCATAAGGTGGGGGTTGCCTAGTTTGGGCTTAATGTCAATTTTAAATAAAAAATCGAAAGTGGAACTATGGAGGAGGGTTCGCCCAAAAGCTTGAAAGGTTGGTAAGGTTGTGCTAAGGCTTTGGGTTCGTCCCATGTGGGTCCAAGGTTCAACTCTCGTCGACTGAATATTAATGGTTGTAGGCTTGATCGAGCCCTGTTTGCAACCTCCAGAGCCTCTTCTGGCCCCCAAAATCTAGCGCTCAAGTAAGACTAGGGCAAGGGTCAGTCAGGAATCGCTGGGTAGAGTCGCAACGACCCCCAGGCAAGTTGTAGGTGGCTTAGGGGATATCTCTAGGTTATAAAAAAGAGTGGAATTTTGGAGGCAAAAAGTTCCCTCTTGTGGTAGTTTCAATTTCAAATGCAAGTTGCCCTAATTATTCCCCCATTTTATAAATATGAGTTTGAGCATTCATTTGCATATGGAGGATTTGACAACTTAAGGAGGCCTTGCTGGATTGTTTCCAAAAACTACACATTCTAGTTGAGGACAAAAACCCTCTCTTTCAGTTGTTGGTTTCGGTGGTGAAAGACCCACCCTAGTTGGTTAGAGTGATTCTACCTTAGGAATCACCATTGTTTTTAGAAGATTGGTCGTTATAGGGTTTCTAGTATGAAGATTTTGTTGCAAGGTGTGCACCCTTTGCCTCCTTGTGTTGTGCAACGCAGTGCTTGGGTTCGTGACATGACTTAACCTCATGTGGATTCATTAACTCTGGCGGTTGTATTAGACATTAACAGGTCGATCTTTTGGTGCAATGACAACTGTTTGTGCAACAATTGGTAGAAGAGCCTAGGTCACAGGTTCAAACCCCTTGCTTGTGTTGAGGGGGGATTGTTGCGAGGTGTGTGCCCTTGGTCTCCTTGTGTTGTGTAGCGCAACACTCGGGTTTGTGACATGGCTTAACCACCTCCTGTTGATTCATTAACTCTGGCTATTGTATTGAGCATTAACAGGTTGATCTTTTGGTGCAACGACAATTGCCTGTGCAATAGATTTTCTGTGTTTTGATGTGCGTTTGAAGATTTTGATATGCTTGTTGATTTGCTTCATTTGGGTGATGATTAGAGGTGTTAAAAGACATTTTAACAGAGGTTTGATATACATTTCCAGAGTTTTGGAAACTCACTTTTTATAGTGGTTGGAAGTGCAAAATTGTTGATAGCTCTGTGGTTGATTGAGGACTTGTTTTGGGTATTGTTGCAAAGGAATCCTCATAGTTGGGTGCCACATTTCAAGTATTCATTTGCAAGTTTTGGTGGAGTTTTGATTTTAGGGAGCAAATCGCCCCTCCTAGGGAGCTGTGCCACTTTGGGAGTTGTGCATAATCAGGTTTGCTATGGTATAGACTACAATCTACCTTCTACAACGTTCGTGCAACTATCCATTGAAGAATAAGAGCTTTGGTTGGTTGGCCTACATCACAACTTGGTTTGGGTGCATCATTTGAATGTATTGCTACTCATTTTGTTTGTAAGAGCTTCATTTGGGATTGTTATTAGGTTTGAAACTACTGTTATTAGGTCTGCAAATTATTTTAATAAGTTTGATTCATTGGATGTTATCATCAATATATGTTTTTGATATAAAAAACAACAAAATGAGGGTGCTATCCCTTTAATAGAAGGCCATGTGGGCAAATCATTAGCAGAATAACATCATCAACACATTAACAACAAACAAACACCAAACTAGACACCCTAACCATTCCATATCAAAAACCACATCAAAAAGACGAGTAGGGTAACCATATTACCAACCAACATCTTAAGAACACTAACCAGCCTACACATAACATTAGTATAAAAAGTATATATCGCTAAACCATTGACTATACTAGTAATAATGTCCATCATGAAACCTAGTTTTAAAAGAGTCTTAACCAAGGCCCACCAGGGGCCATACCAGTCAAAACTAAACATATAAATCATGAAAGTATCAATAGAGAATTCAAAAAACCACAAAGGCCAGTAATACCATTCCCAACCAAAATGCCAAACATCCCGCAACGCTAATCTTTCTTTCTACTGCATGGCTTGATCAGGGTTATAGTAACCCAATCCTTGGCGAGGAACTTGAAAAGTTCCTTGCGTTTGACGTCCTCCTCCACATTGTCAGTGAAATTATCCTTTTGCAATAGGCAGAGAGTGGTGGTGGATCTGTGCATGATCTTCAGAGCAAAGCGAGTGACATCTTGAAGCCGTTTTTCCAAATTCTCTATTTTGTTTTTAAGATTGTCCACCTCCTCCCAGACCGTGTCCTATTTGCTACTTGCTTCCTCCATGGGGGCCTTCCCTTTAGCAATGGCCGAGGCCTTAGTCATAACCCCCTTAGCCCTAACACTAGGACCCAAAGAACCCATTTTTAGACTTTCAGAAACATGAGAGGATTTACTTGCAGAAGCAGAAAGGGCTTCCTCCTCCACATCCTTCTCATCCTTGCTCTTGTTCTCACTTTCCCCTCCATTATCAGACTCAGAGGCGTCCTTGAGACTCTTCTCTTTTTTAGGCTTAGAAATCAGTCTATTGGACCTGCGAAGAGTGCTAGTCTCCTTTGTGATTTCAATGTCGGAGTCAATTTGCTGCATCTTGAACTTGGTTTTCTTTGAAGTTTTCATCAATAAATGTTGTAATGATGCAATAGGAAGATAATGCATTTTCATGGTTGATTTTCTTCATTGCTATGCTATGAATGAATGCCATGTTATGTTGCAAACATTTGAATGCAAAACAAACCCCCATTTCACATTACACTAAGCAAAACAAATAAAAAAATCATGGGTGGTCATTATAGTGGTATTAGAGCTCAAAACATTTTTGTCAGCCAATGGGTAATGAATTTCTATGAGCATCAACAATGGAGGGAGGAGATATCTTGAAAGGTTAAGAAAACATGAAGAGGATTTGTAGGAGCATTGACCTTCAAAGAGAGAACAACATTGAAAGACACTCAGCAGGATTTGCAAGTTCTGAAAATATGGGTGATAGGGGTGAAAGGGTTGAAAGAGAGTGTTGAACTAGATCGAAGGATGCTTCTCTTGGATCTTGTGGTTAGGGGCATCAGGAAACCAATCAACATCTAGCACAGCTGGTTGAGGGGCTGAATCAAATGGGAGTCAACAATGGAGGCAACAATGGCCAAGAAAATGATGTGGTTCAACGTGGAGCAACCAATCAACACCATAGGGCAGCCACAGCTAGACCTCTCATGCCTGTTTTCCCACCAAGAGTGGAAGCACAACCCAATCAAGAGCTCACATTGATTGAGATGCAAAATTAGTTTAGATAGGATTGGATTGATGCAGGGCCTGGTTTTTAGCATGACATATTTCTACGTGATTATATGGAACTTCAAATGAGGAATACACCCAATAAGGGCAATATAGAGCACCACAATGACTTGCAAAGGAAAGTTGGAAAACTTAGCCTTCCTTATTTTCAAGGGTCTGGTGAGATTTTAGCGAGAGCATGAGTTTGAAAGGTGGACACTTACTTCAATCTAAACTCCATGCCTGAAGAAGAATCCATAAAATATGCTGCTATGCACCTTGATGGAGTCGTACATAAGTGGTGGCATCATGGGATGATCACAATGGGGCAAGCTCATATTACATCTTATGTAGAGTTTATTAAGAGACTCAGAGAGGTTTGATAAGAAGGAACCAAAACTTCAAATTAAGGAGGTGGCAAAGTTGAAACCATACTTGTTCAATGAAGAGTAGGTGGTTGAAGAGAAGTTCATAGAAGAAAAATCTAATGCAATGATTGCTTTGGTCATGCATGCAACTGCCGTGGATAAGGTTGTTCATGAAGGAATTGACAAAACAATAGCCTTGAATACTCTTGTAGTGCTATCCAATGAAGTTGAGATACCTTTAGTTGATGGGCACATTGAAAGCAAAAGGGATGACGTCTTCAAATCAACTAATAATGATGATTCTTTACCTCATGTTAGTATTGGTGAGACAGGTGGCTTTTGGTTTGACTACCAAACCAAGCACATGGAGAGAGATGCTTATGATGATTTCAGTCCTAGTGAGTTGGAGAGTGGCTTATTCAAAAAGTCAACTACTCATGAGAAGCACAAGAAACACTTATTCTCTAAACAAAGTGATCAACCTTTCTACACATGGGGTCTAGGTGTGTTGGCACCTAAGTATGATAAGGATCCACTTTGGGATGAATTTTCTTTTGATTGTAATGATGTCCTTCATCTTGGGAGTCATGCATGGAGGATGGCATTGATGGTGATGTTTTTAATCTAGAAAAGAAATCTGATTTCACATTGTAGGTAGCTGATCTTTAGCAGAGACGATGTGGCTTGGTTGATTTGAATTCATAGTTCACTAGTGGGGATGATAATGGAGACATAGGTGATTTGGGACAACCTTGGAGACTTTGATGATAGGTAAGAGTCTAATTTTGATTTTAACATGCACCATAACAACAGTTCATTACCTTTGTTTGATCGTGATTGGAAAAAATTCTTGGTATTAGGTAAAACTGAAGTGCAAAATTTATCTGAATTTGATGGCATTAAGAGACTAATGGAGAGTTGCATTTTAACGACAAAAATAAATTAGTTTGAACAAGTTGTTTCCCTTGTTGATTTGCACATGACAAAAGGTACTATGGAGGGAAGAAAATCAATTTTCTTACACACGATGCATGATAGAGATGTTGCCACCAAGATTACAGATGAGACCTTGTCCATGAATAAGCAGTTATGGGGAGTGGTTAGTGAGCTCACCATTGAACTTAATTCCATGAAGCGTGCTTTGGAAAGTGTCCAAGAAACACTTCTTGAAGCAAATGAACAACTCTATGAGGCTAAATTGTTCAAAGAGTGGGAGAACAAAGAAAGGGCCAAGGAGATAAAATAGGCAATAGAGGAGCTTGATTGCATTCAAGAGTATGATCTTGCTCATAGTCCTAAAAATTTAGAAAATAGGAGTTTGGATCAGCAGGAGAATTGGTTTGATTTTGGAGTTGAGGATAATCTTTAGTTCGTTGATAATCCTTTATTTGAGTGGGATGCTGATTTGACTTATGATAATCCACTTTTCGAGTTGGATGACAGAGACCTAACCAATTTCAGTGATGAGAGTGAATTTGATTACAAGATTTGGGACCTAGGTGCAATTTCCAGCCATGAGATGTCTCAAGATTGGTGTAGTGGGTCAACTTCCAATGTTAGTACTGCTACCCACTTTTCGATCAACTTGAACTTGATTTCGGATTCTGATCCACAAATGAGTTGGATGGTTCCTTCATTCTAGTAGTTGAGTAGTTCATGGTTGAGGCTGGATGGTAGAGGTGATTTGATCTTAGGAGATGATTTTGTTGCTACTTCCATACTCATCTCTCCTATGTTTTTAGTAGGATTTTAGTTTGATTATCACTGCCCTTACATTTTTTGTTGGATATGGTGACATCTTTTGATGAGTAGATTGATTTTGAGCTTTGGAAAACCTTTGGGAAACTAGCTGTGAGTGTTTTTTTGGACAAAGTTCATTATTGTTTCCACTCTGACGAGTGATGCTCACTGCAGTTACTTCATGGAGATGATATGCATAATTTTAGGCGGTGCCCTAATGATTGCAATGGTTTGGATGTGTTGGTGTGTTCAAAACCTTTCATTTGACACTTGGAGGTTAAGTGTTGATGTTATAGTTTCTATTTGTGACAACAGAGGCATTTCTTGATTGGTAGATTTTAGAGATGTGGCAGTGATTGACTTGCTTTATGTTTGGGGCATCATGAGGTGTGATGTTGGGGTTTATGTTTTATGGTTGATTAGGGTGTTTCGTGATTGGTAGTGAGTTTGTTGATGTGGTCTTCTCTGAGTTTCCTTGGTAGGATATATTTCATGACATTGATTTAATTCCTTTTAGGTATTTCAATATGGGCTTTGATGATGTTTACTTTTTGGGGTTCGACGATAGGGAGTGTAGTTTGGGCATGATGGTTTGACAACTATGATAAGAGTGGAACAACGTCAACATGGCGGTTCCTTTCTGAGAGTAACTTGGAACCTTGGGATCATATTGTTTTGTAGTTCAACAACTATTTGGGATGAGAGAGCCATTGTTAACTTTCTAGAGTTTACTCTTGTGGCACATCAATTTGGTTTTCTAAAAGAGCATTTCTTTGAGGAGTTGAACAAATTTACATAGTATTTTATTTCTCTTCATACAAGAGGTTTTCAGGAGGTCTCTTATGTTGGTACCTCGCATGACAGTGCTTTGAACAAATGTTGCTACAAATGTCCTAGGTTGACTTGGGACCCTGGGATCTTAGTTGGTTTTTAAGGTGGACCGATTTGTTGTTTCTGGAGTTGTAATGGCATTGCTTGAGGACAAACATTCTTTGGGAAGGGAGGAATGTAATGTCCCCTTTTTTGATGTTCCTTATTTGGGCCAGTTTGATGTTACTATTTTTAGTAAGTGCTATATTTAGTAATTGGTATTGACAGCAGTGTCATGCAAAGTTTCTAGTTTGGATAGTGCTTGGAAATTGTTTGGTGAGTTCTAATGTTTTGGCATATTATTCACTAGTATTTAAAAGGTGATTTTATTTATTATTTTATAACGTTATAAAAGACCCCCCCTTGGTCTAGTTGAGCAACGTTGTTTTAAACAAGGGGACAATGTATTCCAAGCAGACGCCTAGAACATAGGTTTATTTATCATTTTTTAAGGCTACTGTTATGCCTCATTAGGTGCGACGCTTAGTTTGGGCTTAATGTCAATTTTAAATAAAAAATCAAAAGTAGAATTTTGGAGGAAAAAAGTTGGACACCTGTCTTGGGGTAATTTCATATCATTTCATAAAGTGAAACGAGAGGGAAAATATATTCACATTCAAATGAAAGTTGCCCTAATTCTTCCCACTTTATAAATATGAGTTTGAGCTCTCATTTGCATATGGAGGATTTGACAATTTAAGGAGACATTGCTAAATTGTTTCTAGGAATTACACATTGTTGGTTGAGGGTAAAACCCTCTCCTTCAGTTACTGGTTTTGGTGATGAAAGACCCACCCTAACTAGTTTGAGTGATTCTACCTCAAGAATCACCATTGTTTTCAGAAGATTGGTCATTCTAGGGTTTCTAGTATGAAGATTTTCTTAGTGTTTTGACGTGGGTTCAAAGATTTTGATGTGCTTGTTGATTTGCTTCATTTAGGTGATGATTAGAGGTGTTAAAGATGCTTTAACATAGGTCTGATATACATTTTCGAAATTCTGGACTCACTTTTTACAGTGGCTAGAAGTGCAAAATTGTTCATAGCTCCATAGGTGATCAATGATTCGTTCTGGGTATTGTTGCAAAGGAATCCTCACAATTGGATGCCACATTTCAAGTATTTATTTGCAAGTTTTGGTGGAGTTTTGATTTTAGGGAGAAAAATTTCCCCTCCCAGGGAGTCATGCCACTTTGGGAGTTGTACATAATCAGGTCTACTATTGTATAGACCTACAATCTACCTTCTACAACATTTGTGTAGCTGTCCATTGAAGAATAAGAGCTTTGGTTGGTTGACCTACATCACAACTTGGTTTGGGAGCATCATTTGAGTGTATTGGTGCTCATTTTATGTCTATAAGAGCTTCATTTGGAACTGCTATCAGGTTTGCAAATTATTTTAATAAGTCTGATTTCATTGGATGTTATCATCAATATATGTTGTAATGATGCAATATGAAGATAATGTGTTTTCATGTTTGATTTTCTTCATTGCTATTCTATGAATGAATGTCATGTTATGTTGCAAACACTTCAATGCAAAAAAAACTCACACTTCACATTGCACTCAACAAAAAAAGGGGTGGTCATTACATGGCTTGAATCTGCACACTAATATCCCAAGGGTTATAATTCCTAAACATCAACCATGGACGAAACTCAAGAAGAGAACAATTTTACACACACATGTCCTTGCCATGTGCAATGTTGCTTGGAATTGACATGAGGAAGATACATGTCAATGAGTACACAAGATTTGGGAAATGATAAAATGCATGTGAGGGAAGGATGGGTTATAAAAATAAGAAGCATTAACCTCAAATCACTAAGTAGAAGGAACATGGGTATGCATGTTTAATATCCTTAATTTATGTCAACCAAACACAATTATGATGAATCATATGCCTAGATTAACTTTTTAATAGTGCACAAGATAATGAAGTTCTAGCATAAAAGCAATTATGTTGTCTAAGCACAAGGATTTGATTAAGGGGGAAAAATAGGTTTTGAATGGACTCAAAACCATTTACAATAGGTTTTGAATAGACTCAAAACCATTAACAAGCAAGTTTTGACGGGGAGTTGAAACCCACACAAAAAGACCAAGCTGCAAAAGCATAGAACATAAACCACCAACAATGAACCAAAAACAGATTATACAATAAACATGAATACACAAATATGCACCAAACAGAAAAGGTTTTAACAGGATCCTCAAACCCAAAACAAGGGAACTTGCATCCAAGAACTTCCTGAAACGACCATGGAACCATAAACCTGAAACAACTAGACTACAACATTACACTTATCAACACCAACCAACAACACACTTCTTGAAATGTCTAGGTAACCATCAACTTGAATAAGCTAGACTACAACACAATACTTATCAGCACCAAAACTACCTGAGACAACCAGACAACCATCAACATGTGATAGCTAGACAACATCACACTTAGCAACAAAACCCATCCAAGTCTCCAAACCACTGGATGAAATAACCAGTTCATGAAAAACCAACTAATCAAAAAAACCCGAGCCCATCAACACCCCCTCTCCACCTCTATAGGAGTAGTCACCATGGAAACCCAAGCTGACACTGCAGAGGAACTCCAACCAGTCCGCATTCCACCCCCATAGGAATGGCCTCCACCTCAATAGAAGATGCACTGGAAAACTCACAAAAGAAGTGTGAAAAAGCCACCACACCCACAACACCCATCTCCACCTCCATAGGAGAGGTCTCCACCTCAATAGGAGACACCAACTGTAGGCCATAGAAGAAAGCCAACACTCCAACAAAAAGAGTTAACATGATAACTAGGGGAACCAACAACATCAGGGTCTTCAAAATGAACAAAGTGAGTAGCCTTGTCAAATCCAAACCAAAGGTGGAAACAACACCCAAAAAAACCTTTGAGAGAAGAGAAACCCACAAACTAACTAGCACAATATCCATCTCAAAAGAGCAACACCCATCAAAAGAAAGGGAAACCAAGACTCTCTTAGGCATGAATACCACATGGGACAACAAAAGAAGCATGCTGGAAAAACTAGCCAACGACTTCAAAACCAAATGCAAAGCAACAACAACACTTAACTGCACCAAGAACATATGGGACATGGGAAGACAAAGCCCAGCCAAGAAGATAGCCTCTGGGAAATTCCTAGACAACAAGAGAGGTACCAAAGAAAATCCATTAGGACCTGAGAGAAGCAGGACAAGGCAAGGAAATCCTCCAAGAAGAGGGAGAAGAAAGAAGGCAAGATGATGAAGAACAATCTCTGACTCTACATGCCAGTCAGGGTCTAAAACATGCCAAAATTCTCCATAGACAACTCCACCAAAGGAAAACCAAAACCCACAACCTGCAGCAAAGAGGAAGTCCCACATAAATACAGAAGCAAGCCTCAAGGACCCGAGAGAAGTAGGACAAGGCAAGGAAAGCTCCCAAGTAGAGAGAGTAGAGAGAAGATAAGACGATGAAGAACAACTTCCAACCCTACATGCCAGTCAGGGTCTAAAATATGCCAAAAACTCTCCACAAACACCTCCACCAAAGATAAACCAAAACCCACAACTTGCAACAAAGAGGAAGTCCCACATAAATACAAAAGCAAGCCACAGGGACCCAAGAGAAGCAGGACAAGGCAAGGAAAGCCCCCAAGTAGAGAGAGTAGAGAGAAGATAAGACGATGAAGAACAACCTCCAACCCTCCATGCTAGTCAGGGTCTAAAATATGCCAAAAAATCTCTACAAAAACCTCCACCAAAGGTAAACCAAAACCCACAACCTGCAACAAAGAGGAAGTCCCATAGAAGCATAACCCCAAAGCCACACTGAAAGAAAGCTCCCACAAAGAGGCACTAGAACCCTCAAAAAGGACATGGCTAGGAGAAACTGTAAGTGGAAATAGAAGAGAGAAGGGAAAAACATTAAAAGAAACATTTGACCCTACATGTCAGTTAGGGTCTAAAAAATGCTTGAAACTCTCCACTACCAAACCCACTATAGGCACCCAAAAACCCCACCCAGTGCCAAAGAAAGAGCCACATTAAAAAACAACAACAAAGGCAACGAGACAACCAAGCCCATAGGAAGAAACAAACAAGCACCAACCACACACCCAACAAAGAAGAAATGGGAAAAACCCTACAGGGTGAAAGCAACAACTAGACCCGAAACATAGCTCCCCAGCAAGAAAACGACAACACCCAGAACCAAACCACGACTTCCCAAAAGGACGAAAGCATCAAATAGACCTGCAACAGTGCAATTTAGGCCAAAGACAATAACCATCATCACTCCTCAATAGCCCCATAGAACAACACCAACAACTAGCCCAATAGTAATCCATCCGCATCTGTAGAATCATCACCATCCTCTTTGGCAGAATCACCCCTAGATTTCAAATCTCCTCGCCGCTCCTCTTCCTGCTCCCTCTTCGCTTCATAGAGTTGAAAATGTTTCTAAGCATAAGGTTAATTCTAATTAACATTCAACATATATTCTATAACAAGGAACATTTTTTTTTTGCTCTTAATTTTGACAACTTTAATGTAATTTATTTCCTTCATTAAATGCAATAGCAAAAAGGAGAGAATTTTTTTTCCCAATACATTTAAATGCTACACATTATTCACAAACAACATAAAGATGAATTTTATAAGGCCTTGTGGGACTATGTTGGGCACGACTTGCATAAAGTCTATCTTTAAATGCTACACATTATCTACATTTAAATGCTACACATTATCCACAGACAATAATTCCCTTGTTTTTTCACAAGTATTCTGTTCGAGATACTTTGCAAAAATATGCTGGTATTGAAGTGCATTGTCTCCAAGAAGTTAAAATTTTTGGTTTTTGCTTGCATCGGCTTATTGTTTTATTTGGCTAGCCAATCACATGTTTTGTACATGACGCTAAACATGCGGAGCTGTCACCCTTTTGTCCCCATGGTGGCATGCTTGTGTGGTTGACCATGGGTTTGACCCCATACATCGGCTCGTTTGGATCCTTCTTAATATTGATAATCACTCTTTTGGGATTATTAATGTTTATGCCTCTAATGATGTTGTGGAACACTCTTTGTTTTGGTGTTGGATTGCTGATTCATTACCAGTTGCTCAATGGCTATTATGTGGAGATTTCAATATGGTTGAGATGGCATATGATAAAGATGGCACTCTACCATTTAGATGGGTAGCTGGTGAATGGGAGGCGTGGTTCTACATGCGTAATAAATTGGGGCTCTTTGATCCCAATATTGGCCACCACCATTCTCATTCCCTCTGACACACTTGGTGTAATTTCAGGGCTAGCTCTGACATGATATTTAAGGGCCTTGATCGTGCCATGATTTCTGCTCAATCTTTCTTTTCTTTTGACAACTATTCTCTCCCAGTTAAGCCATTAGTTGATGTGACTTTGTCAAATCATTTCCCCATTTCTTTTCGCATTGAATGGGAGACAAGATAAACTCATGCCTGCAAAACACAGTTCTTTTTGAACATGTCTCTACTTTGTCATCAACCCACATTGACCCACATTCATAGAGTTTGGAATTTGGAGTGCATACCACCTCATAATATAGGTTGGATTAATTGGTGGAATGATGTTATCACTCACATGGCTAGATTTTTATGCATTTATGGGCGTCAACTGGTCATTTTTCACCGACGGTCTTACAAGGCTACCATAACTGACCCACACTCAACTACAAAGGCTTTGGTGGCTAGCCCTTTCTCCCCATCATTACAAGTCAGGGTGGTAGAATTAAGACATAAAAAGCAAGTTGCATACAATTATGCTACCAGAGGTGCGCAAATCAAAGCTAGATTGCATTGGTTAAAGATTGGAGATTGTGCCTCCAAAGAGTTTTTCTGGCCCTGCGTGCCAGACACTCATCTCTTGGAATTAAAAAAATTAAATATAGAATTCAGGTGCTTTCTAAGCTACTTGACATTCTCCAGGTTTTTGGTCGACATTATGAATAAGTTTTCACTGCTCAAGAGTACATGCCAGAGTGACAACACGCCCTTGAGGATTGTCTTGTTGCTGTGCCAAATAGTATATCTTCAACCCATAAAGTTTTTTATGATCAATTGAGCTCATAGTTGAGGACTTAAAGGAAGTTGTTTATTCCATGGCTGATGACAAGGCCCCGAGGATTGATGGTTTCCCTTGTGAATTTTACAAAGCCCTATGGGACTGTGTTGGGCATGACTTGGATAAAGTCTATCTTGAGGATTTTCATTCCAAATCCCTAGGTAATATAATTAATAAAGGAAGTATTAACTTCATACCTAAGTCTAGAGATCCCGAGGACATCTATAATTGGTGGCCTATCATGCTTCTCAATGTCCCTTACAAAATCATCGCTAAAGCTCTGGCTCTGAAGATTCACCATCTTTTGCCTTAGATTGTGCGCCCAGAGCAAACTGCGTTTATCAAGTCTAGATTCATTCTGGACAATATCATTGTTGTGTGGGAAGGTATGGAGTGGGCCAAGCATTCGGGCCAAAAAGCTATTTTTCTCAAAATAGACTTTGCTAAAGCTTATGACCACATTGAGTGGCCTTTTATTCTGGCCATGTTGAAAGCCTTGGGGTTTGGGCCTAATTTCATCTAAGCTGTCCAAATTCTCTTCTCAGACACCTCTGCTTGTATCACCATTAATGACAACCAATCTCTTGCCTTTGGGCTATTCTGCTCCATTAAGAAAGGATGCCCACTTGCTCCTTCTCTTTACGCACTTGCTACCGAATGATTTGGCTATCTCTTGGCCAATGCGATTTCTCAATAGCGTGTTAAAGGTATTGCTTTGCCTAACTCCTAGGCTCAATTGGTTAATGGCCATTTTGCTGATGACTCTGTCCTCACCCTTCTGGAGGAAGAGAATAATATTAAGGCAACTCTTGAATGTCTTAACTTTTTTTGCCTTGCGTTTGGCTCCACCATTCAGTGACAAAAATTTGTGCTATAGGTAATCTATTCTGCCCACTCCTCACTGGCTTTAGTGGTATGGTTGGAAATGGATTGGGCTAGGGGAAATATTTCACTTTCTGGGCATTCCCTTTGCCTTCCAGTCTTCTCCGATTGAGTTGTGGCAAGCTGTTCTCTATAGGATTGAGCAAAATATAGCCCCTTGGATTACTAAGCCTCTTTCTCTAGCAGGGAAATTCCAAGTGTGCTCCAAGATTTTGGTGACTACACATGTCTACTACTCTTCTTGTTGGAGTCCTTCGATAGTTGCTTATGCCAAGCTTGAAAATCTACTTCGAGACTTTCTTTGGGTCTATGCAGAGTCCCATAGAGGGTTTCACCACATTTCATGGGAGTTTTTATTCCTTCTCAGAGACTCTGGAGGACTTGGTTTTCTCTCCAATCAACGACAAGGTACTACCTTGTGTGTGAAATGGATAATTAGAGCCCTGACTGGAGATGAAGCTTGGAAAATTCTCCTCAGGAATTGCATTCAATTCGGCTTTCTTGTTCACAGACCCGCCTGGAAGGGGATTGGATTTCAAACCCTTCTGGTCATGAAAGAACTAGTTCAAATTGCAGGAACTTAAGTGGCCAAGAGCATTTGGAGAGCCTGTGAGGCAGTTAAGCCTTGGCTCCGCTGGGTCAGCTATAGTTTTCATGATGGGATTTCACTCAATCAATATAATGTTTGGTGGCCGCCTCTCTTGCTAGTAATGGTCAGCCGCTGGCCAAGTTGCCTTGGCTTAAGGTGCTAGGTTTCCACAAGAAAGGCATTCAAACTTTGCAGCAGGTGTTTCACAGACCCACAATGTGCATCATGCCATGGGAAGATTTTCACGCCCTTTACAGGCTTCAAAACCAAGATTGTGATACTTATGATGGTCTGGTGAATGATATTCCTACATATATGCTTCATAAGGTGGGAATTCATGGGTCTAAGCCCTGGTGGAAGGACTATAAGTGGTACCCAGACACCCCTTTCAGGAATTACAAACCTAGGCTTGGTTATAGTTGGCTTTCACCACACTTTCCAATGATTGAAAGTCTGAACTAGAGGTGTCTTCTTCAATCCCTCGCTCATGTTTGGTGAGAAAGATTCTTTGCCACTTGGTCTGCAAGTGTTGAGCCTAAACTTTCCCACTTTTCTTGGTGTATTCTTTTCCAAGGCTTTCTTGTGGGGTCTCGGTTTGTTCACTTGGGGGGCCAAGACCCTCGGTGCCCTTTTTGTGGGCAAGATGAGTCTTTTAAGCATCTCTTTTGGTTTTGTACTAGAGCTCAACAGTTTTGGAATTGGATTCATGACTTCTTTTGACCTTTCAGACCGTAGCCCTTCTCTTAGAATATGGTCTTGTTGGGAGACTTGCCTAGATTTCCTGCTAAATATACCCAACTTTGACACACTTTCATGGTGGAAATCCTCTTCAAAATCTGGAAAGATAGAAATGCATACATATTTGCTACCACACAAATGCATAAAAATGTTTCTTTGTATTCTAATGCTATTATTTTCTCTAATGTGCTCTTGTAGATTCAAGTTCAAGCCAACAAGGTTGCACTTGAGGTGGCTCACCTTCAAGTGCTTTTGGATCATTGGGGGAATGTCCCGTGTACTGTTGCTTGGGTGTCCACTTTTCCCACTTCCTCTCGTGGCTGATCGCCCTCTCGGGGCCGGTAGTGGAGTGGCTCTGCTCGCCCCTTCTCTCAACCTCCTCTTTAGTGTGCTTGCCGCCCTCCTTAGCGGACTTGTTCTCCTCCTCCACAAGTTGGCTAGGGATGGCCCTCTCGAGGAGCGGCGGGGAGCAGCGGTGGTGGTTCTGGGTGGCCCTCTGATGATACTCCTACTATTGGCTTTGGTTGGCTAGATTCTGGTAAATGCTTTCCACATCTGGCACTTGCAATCTTGCCCCGACGCGAGGATAAAGAAAAAGAAAAAGATAAAAATGCTGATGATGGCTTGGGTCCTCCTCTTGACGTCACTCCAGACCTCACTGATGTATGGGGGAGAAACATGGATGAAAGAGACCCTCCTGGCTCTACTGGTACTGCTTTGGCTACTTGATGGCCTTTTTTAATGTTTTTAATCTTGGATTTTTGGGCTAGGCCCATGTGACTATTTTTTGATTTTCTGGGTGCTGCCCATGAGACTCTTGGGGTGTGTCTTCTTACCACCCACCTTTTTTGGTGAATATGTATTTTAATCTTTATAATTAATATAGATTAGTGCCTATTCATCAAAAGAATAAATATCACATTTACAAATGTTGTGCAAAATTCAAATGACAAACAATCTAATTCTTGCTACTTTGAAGATGTGTAACAAAAAAAAGATAGTACGAGAACTTACCTCTCAACTCTAAGCCTACTAAATCATATGAAAGATCTCTTTTCTTTTATCAAACTCCTAAGTCCTTATTAAAATATTGAAGTGCTTTTCAGCTCTAAAAATCTCGCGTGTTCTATAAAATTAAAGAAAATAAAAATTCTCAAAATGAACGAACTAACCTCTTAAATTCAATCCAATGAAAGTTGTATAATAAGGAATGTTTTCAATTCTTTCCATCCACTAGGATGGAGTGAAATGAAAGCCCCAAAACCATGCACCCACATTCTTACAAAAGTCATAGATGAATCATACCCATCCCATGTGACTCCACATGGGTTCATATTCCCCAAGTATGGAGGATTGGAAAGCACTCCTCTCAAACAATTAAAAAAAATGTTAATTTGTGTAATTGAAATCAATTCCCAATATTTTATTAATTTCATCCTCTTCCCAATATCTCTAAGAGTTCAAATAGCTCTTTTACACACTCCAACAAGTTCTCAAAAAATCCCATCTCAAGGTTCTATCCCTAGATACTTAAAAATATCATAAAATATAGAAATATACTTTTTACAAACCTCTAAAAATCTCAAAAAGGCCAAATATGAGCTTCATATTTTAAGACAAATTTAAATCATGCTTTTTCATTTATATTAAAATATACACCGAAATAATAACAAAAGATTAAAAAGGGAGATCACTAAATGACCAAGTCAACTTGGTGTCATTAGAAAAACATAGCAAGATTTTGTTACTCCATGATGTTGAGACAATGAGTGGTCCCTAACAATCCTATTGTGCTCCCATTTATCAAATTTATAATTTTCTACATACTAATTTTGAATGTTAGTCCATCATGATAATATATAGTTGAAGCACTAACTCAAAGAATTAATCACATACTCACAAGTACATCTAATAGGATTGTATTTAAAATACTGCATACACAAGAAAACATCATTGATAAAAAATCAATCCTTCCCCAAATGGAGTTAATTACATCAACAAGGCACACTCTTCAATTAGTATGAATACAATATCATAATTAGTAGAAAAATCTAAAACTTATTCTATCACAATTAATTCATAACTTAACATTTAAAATCTCATTTAATTTAATCTCGTTATAAATATTATAAATAATATCAAATGACTAACTATTTTAACATCATAAACAATATTTAATCTAACATCCAACATAACTTTAAAATTAATCCTATCATCAACATCTAAATTAATATTATAATTAATCATTTAATTAAATGTCATTTTAAATCAATTAGTTTATCCACATCTCCTATTTGAACTAATCACAATAACATCATATCAACATTAATCCCCAAGCTTACACTATCATCTAAAACCAAAACCAATATCTTGACATCGCATGATGATTAATCAATTGAAACCACAAGAAAACAACATAAAATACGATGCAATGATTATGAATCTCAAAGAAATATAATATCTATCTAATCATGATCAAACATATAACAATTATAAGGTTAAACAATATTAATGATAAAAAACTATAACATTGTAACTAATGGCAACAATAATTTATTTACACAATATGCAGGTTCTTCTGGTTTTCATTTCTATTTTGCATGCAATACTTATCATGCCTAATAGAAAATCACAAGAGTACACCTTTAAGAAATAGACCTTTAATATTTTGTTACAATATTTAATAAAATTTCACCTATATCAATAGGTTTTTAAGGAGCATAAAAAGGACCCTAAATGCATACACACCAAAATATAATTTGCAAAATTATATTCATAATCACAATAAGATAAAATTACCATCAAAACACACATATCCTAAGCATAACATACTATTAATTAATGGGAGTAAAAACACACAAATTCTCAAACCTAATAAGTAATCATCTATGGGTTGTATTAACAAACACACAATATAATAGAAGTAAGCTAACTTAAAAAGTTACAAATATTATTCTAATCAAAGAAGATCTATGTGTAGTGTGAAGAATTTCACCCTAGGTCAATTTCACACTTACGCATAGTGCCTGATGTATTTATGACAAAAAATCCATAATTGGGATTTCATGATTTCAATCTCATGGATGACAATGAAAAACCATTTGTGGCTTGTGGTTTGAATTTTGGAGGAAACTGGTCATATTGCAATGTGACGCATAAACGTCTATGTGGCATGCAAACATCTCACTAAAATTTGAGATTCAAATGGGAATTTCTATACAAACCATTTGTGACATGTGTACCAATGCCCAAATGTGACGTTAACAGATATTCCTACCCAGTCCTAGAACAAAACTCTCTTTTCTCTCTCATTCTCAGAAGTCTTCACAACTTGCAACATTTTGGACTTGGAGCTCTTTACTTCTCACTCTTAGCGAAACTTTGTCAAAATTCTTTCACAACAGCAAGGACTCCTCTTGTGCATGATCTCATTTCGTCTATTATCTCAAGAGAGGGGCCGCAATTGATGATAATCCTCTCTTTCTTGTCATTTTATCAATCTCGTCTAGCATCTTTTAATTGTGATAGGGGTTCTCCTCCATAGTGGGGTTTGTTTCAATCACACGCCTATTTTTATTTTTTATGCATTCAATTCTTTTCTGGCTATCTGTGGGGGTGGAAACACTAAAGCAAGGGTTTGACTGAGGTAAAACCCTATACAACCCCAACATGTTTCCTCATCTCCATGTGTGTGGGTGTTGGACATGTTAAACATATAGAGGACCTCATTTTGATAGTTTCTAGGCTTGATTTGTACAAATGATAACGTAGGTGCATAGATGTCCTCACAGTACACTGATGTCCAAGGCTGAGACTTCACTCGATTGGTATCATATCTTATATATTTTGTACTTTCTATTTCTATAGAATAAACATTTTTTATCATTCTGTATATGCAAGTTATTTAAGATTTTCAATTATATTCATTGTCAAGATTAGCTTAGATTTGAACTTTTTAAAGCATTTCTATTTCAAGTTTACTTGAGCCAGGTCAATTGAGGTAGTTGAGAGATAATTTTTCTCCTCGAGATCCCATTATCTTGAGGGTAGGAAATTTCATCCTCTAAATTTTGGTGAACCTGACGTGAAAATCTCATGCCGAATCTTTTTGTTCAACATTTCAACACATTTGATAATGTCTTCTTAGAGTAGAACTTTGTATGTTAGAGTATGCCTTGGATGATTTCCTAGAGGCATTTAAAAACCAATTATAAAAACTCCACCCTTAAAATCTCCTTCCTTATAGGACGAGAAGTTCGTAAATGTGATTGTAGTCTCCGCTATCCCTGAAAGGCCTAAGAGACCAATTATTTACATGAATCCGACTAGTCCTTCAAAGAGGGTCCATTCTATTCATGGTATTCCATTTAATAGTGATTCTCTAGATCTTTATACAAATTTTACACAATTTAAAGCTTTTTATTATAATGTACTAACACATATTTATACTATTAGAAGAAATAAACAAAATGTTGATCACCCTGCTTCTTTACCACCTTCTCAACTAGACCTTCCTCAAGAACCCAAACCTCCAAACAAGCAAAAAAGTGAGTATGATCTTATCGAGCAACTTCATGTTACCCCTGCTAAGATCTTACTTTGGGATTTGCTCCAGATTGCTTTGGTTTATCAAGGTATGCTTTAGGAAGCTCTTTACAATATTCTTTTACCTTCTTTTGTTAGACTGGATATGAATGATTTGATAGATCAATATTTGAATGGATTCACCAAATATTACGTTCTATCCACATGAACTCCTACCTCCAAAAGTGTGAAGTCAAGCAGATCTGCTGATGATGATTATTTACATTAACAACTTTAGCATTAGGAAAACTATCATTGATACTAATTTGACACTTAATGTTTGTAGTATTGATCTATTGGCTAAAGTTAAATTTGATTCAAGTTCTCTTGTTGCATCTTCTTTGTTTATTCATGGTTTTGATAACAATGATCTACAAGCTTTGGACATTGTTATTTTGTCGTTAAAGATAGGACCAATCACCTTTCCTACCTTTACCATATAATATCCTCTTGGGTAGACCTTGGATTTATGCTTTAGGAGTGGTCACTTCTACCCTTTATGGTTTTGTTAAATTTTTTGTTAACAATTAGGTAGTTACAATCAAGGCTGACCCTGATGCTATGCACTTGTCAAATATCAGTAACTAGTCATGCCTCGGTTACACCTACCTTTCAAAACTATATTACTTCGTTGCCTTCCAATGTATCAACATCTACTCCTGTGGTGTCTTTAGAAAAATATTCCCTGGAGAAGAATGCCCCTAGAGAAGATCCTCCTAAGGAAGAAAGTCCTAAGTCTACTCCTTCCAGTTCTTCTCCTAAACTGAATGCATATTTAGGTAACGATTGGGGATATTTGGAATTAACCAAATCTTACATCAAGGAATAGAAATTATATCCAATCCACTTATATATTCCAAAAATCTCATTTTCCCCTGCTAATAAGGATGATTATGCTTCCATAAATCAGGGTGATACTTATAACACTAATTACACTCTTTATACTATTCCTTCTCAGGAATTGCAATCACGTTACAGAACAAATTCAATTTTATTTCTAAGTTCAATTATGGAGGTAAATGTTGTGGGAATGATGAACAAGGTATTAAAGTCCCTCTAGATGCTAATCCATGTGACTCTAAGAATGGACTTGGATACCGCTCCACAATGTCTAAGGTGAAGCCGTGGTTGAATGTCAATATAGTTTTTGCCGAGTATCTTCCTCTTAAATTGATTCATCTAGAATATATTGAAAGAAAAGCAGACTCTAATGAAGTTCCTCTAGATGTTTTCTCTTTGGAATAAGCTCTAGAAGAATTCTTGGGTGTCTATTACAATCTTCCTTCTTATCACCATAAGCTTTGATTCTCATATCTCTTGAATTGTCGAGCATACTTTGGAGAATCTGTTGCGAGGGTTGATGAGAAAGCCTCTTTATATTATGATAGTGAAAAAAAATCTATGTAACATCTTGAAGAGCATAATACCGTCCTTAAAGGAAATACTTCCGATGTGCTCATGGACCCAAAGTCTTTTGAAAATATAATTAAGATTGGGAAGTGCCTTTCTTTGGAAGAATCCAAATTGTATTTCGACCTTCTACATCATTATCCTAAAATATTTGCTTGGTTGTATGAGGATATTCCTAGTATTGATGTATCCATTGTGGTTCACAATATCGTTCTATGTCTTGATCCCAAGCCTGTTAAGCAAAATATTCATAAAATGAATCCCAAGGTGGCCTTGTTAGTCAAGATTGAGATAGAAAAGCTTCTAAAAGCCGGTTTTATCCATCCCATTGACTTCTTAGCTTGGATCTCGAATATTGTAACCATTATCAAGCTTGATGACCCCATATTGATGTCTATATTGACTTTCATGATCTTTATAAGGGCTCTTAAAGATGATTTTTTGTTACCAAATATCAATATGATTATAGATTCGACTGTAGGCCATTCCTTACTTTCCTTTATGGATGACTTATCCATACAATAAAATACTTATTAATCTGGAAGAAAAATATAAGATAAACTTTAAAAACCCTTGGGGTACCTTTTGCTATGTAATGCCATTTGGGTTGAAAAATGTTGGAGTAACCTATCAACATGCAATGACTAATATTTCATGATTTCATTCATAAGATCTTAGAAGATTACGTCGATGAAATCTTGGATAAATCTTTGAATTGTCAAGATCACGTTAAGAATCTATCTTATCTTTGAAAGTATTCAACTCAATAAGATGAAATTAAATCCTCTTAAGTGTGTGTTTGGTGTTAGATGTCAAAAAACTACTAGGGGTTCATTCTCCCATAGTGGAATCAAAGTCAATACAAATAAGATCAATGTAATAATTAACATGCATCCACCTAAGAAAATCTCTCAAATTCGTAGTTTGCAAGGGAAGATTCAAGAAATTTGTAGATTTATAGCTCAATTGGTTGATCGTACCCTTCCATTCACACGCTTGTTGAAGAAGGATGTGTACTTTCAATGGGATGATGAGTGTCAAGAGGAGCTTTTGATTCCATTAAAAATCACTTGGCTAATCCACCTATCTTAATGCCGACTATGAAAGATAAACCATTTCTATTGTATATTTTAGCATTGCCTCATGCTTTAGTAGGTTTATTAGATTAGCATGAAAACAATGGTAATGAAAGAGTAGTCTATTACGTTAGTTGTATTCTAGTCGACTATGAAAATTGCTACTTTGTAATGGAAAAACAATGTCTTTCTCTCATCTTTGCAATGCAGAAGCTAAGACACTATCTTCTCCATGTAGAGACCCATATAATAGTTAAAAATGATCCTCTTAAGAAATTTTTTTCTAGAACTGATCTCTTTGGAAGGCTAGAAAAATGGGTGATGTTATCTGAATTTGATCTTCAATTCATTACTCAGAAAGAAATTAAAGGTCAAGTTATCGTTGATCATTTAGCATAAGCTCCCTCACCTAATTCCTTTCCTAATCTAGACCTATTCCCAGATGAAAATTTATTTAGTTTAAATCATGATCCAATATGGGAAATTTAATTCAATGGATCAAGATGTCAACATGGCTTTGGAGCAGGTGTAGTTCTTATTTCACTTGAAGGAAAGGTGGTTCCTCTTTCCTTTCGATTAGAATTTCATTGTACAAATAATATCGCTGAGTATGAAGCCCTCATTGATGGCTTGCATGCCACGATAACTTTTAAAATTAAACATATCTGTATTCATGGTGGTTCTAAATTAATCATAAATTATATCAGGAGAATGTATTGAGCTAAGCAATGTAAGTTATCTTAGTATCCAGATTTGGCTTTATCCTTGCTTAGTTGCTTCACTTTCTATACCATTGACTATGTTCCTATAAGAGAGGGGGACCAACCACGTCAAGGCCTTAGGTCATGGAGAGCCAAGAGTGGAAGGCTGCCTTAACTTACCTCACTCTAAAGGAATGTTTCAAATTAGGGATGAGAATGATGAGGACTATAAGGCCCTGCAACCACTCTTCAGACCAAAAATATAAACTAGGGCTAGGCGAGCTAGTTTTTAGGTTCAACACTATACCTCAAGTAGCTCTCTACCCGAGGACAAAAGCATGGTTCCAGGATGACAGGGCAGTGCACTGGTGTCTCTCAGGTTTGCTGGCGTCTGTATGACCAAAGGACCAAAAACACAGTATGAACCACCAGAAAACAAGCTGAAGGCCCAGCTAGTCACTTATAAGGGAACATAACAGAACTATGAAGCAGGAAAGATACAAAGAAATATGATAAAGTAAATATATGAAGGCTAAGGTGACAAAGATAATCTCACAAATATTCTCATTCACCAGCTAGCTCCAAATGCACGTCCACCTAAACACAAGAAAGAGGGAAAATTGTTGGGGGCTGTATAGGGGTCTGCCTCAGTCAAACCCCTATTTTTGTGTTTCCACCTCCACGAACAACCAAGATAGCAACAATAGAGAAGTGTATGATAAAGAAGTAAAGAAAGAGAGAACACGAAGAACACTACAAAACAATATATAGCTACTCAACCAAATTGTAAAGGAGAGGAGTGAAAATGTTACCACCTCCACCAAGAGCTCACTAGCCAATGATGGAGAAAGATTGAACAATCACCACAACCTCAACTGTGATGAAGGGAGGTGTTGCAAAAACTCAAGCCCACGCTGCAATGGCTTGTTCCACACTTGCTTTACAGAGTTGATATAGTGTTTTTGCTATTGATATGAAGTGCCAAAGTGCTTCTTGAAGTGATGGAAGTGAGGAGATTGCAAGAAGTGGTACCAAAAAGATGAAGTGAGTGCTTGGAGATTTCCAAAAGGGATTGAGTTGCATGAAGAATGAATCTTTTTGAAGGTGGGGTGAGGAGAATAAAGCATTTTCGGGTCAGTTGGTTGAAGAGGGACATTACAAATCATTACCAATTGGAAGTTTAATGCCTCTTCCAACTTCAGATGAAAGATTCCATCAGGGACGTAAGCGCACCATACAGACATCTACGCGCCACACGTGTATCTCCGAAAAATATTCTTTTATTGACACAAAAGACGAATGCCAAGTGGAATGAAGGTAGCTTGCTGATGTGGAATTTTTCCTTTGGATTTTATTTTCTAAGGTGAGGAAGTGTAAAAGGGGAATTTGTGTAAGGGGTGCAAATTCGCTCCTATACATTTTCCCCCACTTTAGTGAGCACGAATATTGATGAGTGATTCGATAAAGCAGATCAAAGAGTGAATAGGTTTAGAAATTTATACTTGAACCATTAATGAAGTAGACCACAATCTGGCGAGCTTGATAGCATAGGATAAGCAAAGGACTTCATAGCCCCACAAAACTATGAAGCTGTAGATCGAAAGCGTCTTACAGGCTCACGGACTTGCAAGGAAGCTATCCTCCAAGATCTCTCACATGAAGGGAACTAAGAAAAGAACCTTATAGACCCATAGAATTGAAAGGAAGGTGTCCTCCAAGATCTCTCACATGAAGGATACCCAAAAAAGCGCCTTATAGATTCGCATACCTACAAGGAATGTGTCCTCCAAGATCTCTCACATGAAGGAAACCAAGAAAAGTGCCTTATAGACCCACAAACTTGCAAGGAACACATTCTCCAAGATATCTCACATGAAGGAAACCCCAAAAAAGTTCCCTATAAACCCGTAGACCTGCAGGTGAACGACCCCCAAGATATCTCACATGGAGGAAGCCCAAAAGAAGGGCCCTATAGACTCACAAACCTGCAGGGAGGTATCCCCCAAGATCTATCACATGGAGGAAACCAAAGGAAGGGGAATCCACAGAGTAAAAAAGTAGCTTCACAGACACACCTACAAAGTGACATGTTCACCAACAGATAGAATATGTTCGAAAGTGGCCACATAGGAAAGTAAGCGGAAAGTCACGCAAATTGTTAATAGATTGGAAATATTTCAAAGGGTTCCCTTGGGAACCTGACATGAAGAAAGGGGTCCATTCAAGGGACACTCTATTTGAAAGTGCGAAAGAGATGTTTCTTTCTCGAATCTATGCATCATCAAGGAATCCTTTCAAAAGATGTTCACTTCATCAAGGAATTTGAAAGGAAGAAAATTCCCCCTTGCAAGGGGAAGGTCAAAGTTACTCCCACCTCGAAGAAAAGGTCTCAATTTCTTTGTTTAGGAAACACGTTTCGTTAGGGTTTCAAGTCAAGAATGTGATTCTTTGAAAAAAAGTTTGTGAAGATTCTCAAGAAAAGATTCGTTAACAACGAATGCATTTTCTAAAAATCAGTGTCACAGAAGTGGCATTGTCACACATGAGAGGGATAACTCAAGCAAAGAAGAGAGAAAGATAAGAAAAGAGAAAAAGATAAATTAATATAAACACTAGGCACAAGGGTAGCCTGATATTTTAGGGTCAGAACTGCTCATAAATATATATAAGTATAATAATAGTATATAAAATGAACTGCTATTAACCCCTTACTATATCAGACCATGTGAAGAATGCATGAGAAGAAAAAGTAAAAATAAGAAATTGGGTCAACATGGAAGGGAAGCTTAAATTCCCCCAACATGTTGCATCATTCCCAATTTTCCAAAAATCAATACAAACATGGAAGAATGATGATACAAATAGAAGAAGGTTTACGACACAAAAATCACTTCTATACCCAAGCACCAAAAAGGGTGACAAGGGTCATTCAGGAACACAACACCATCATGAGGGAACACATCACAATACACACACATCTACTCTAAAGATAAAGAAGGGGCCTCCCCCTAACACTGATCGACCAAGAGGTCATTTGCTTCCCACTCTAGATCATCATAGGGGGAAGGAGGACGAGCTTGAAAAAGTGGAATATTAAGGGGAGGTGCTTCCTACCCTCCTGCAACAAGGGCTAAAGAAGAAGGCCTTGCAAGGTCTCCTTCACTCGGTTCTTGTGGAGCTATGGTCAACAATTTCACGAAGATCTCTGAAAAAGATGTAACTTCATCTAGAGAGTTAAACATGCACTTTACAGGAGTGCCATGTTTCACCTCAATGGATGAAGAGGACTACAATTTAGATTCACCGCTAGGCTGATTGAGTGATTCAAAAGTGGTGACAAACTCAGGGGAAGCCGAGATTGGTTTTGTCACTAGGACAAAACAAGTGAGCGTGGGACCACCTTTCAGAGGAGGTGGAATCCTCTTACATCCTCCGTTGCTAGAAGGATGAATCTCTACCTTCTGCTCCATCAAGGGATGTGAACTCCCCACAGATGAGGCGAGAGGTGAAAAGGAAGAGGAGGAAGAGAAAAACACAGTAGATACCACCAATTTTTTTGACATATCTATGGGTGTCGGGAAAGGTGGGACATCTGGAAGGGACATCAAAAAAGGAGGCTCCACCAAGGGAGAGATGAACACCTACACCTTTTTAGGGTTAGGCGTATTCGTACTCACAATGGAAGTTGGAAGCGACGCGAAGCTAGATTGAATGGAAGCAGAGGGGAGGAGAGAGGAGGACATAGTAGGAGGCCCTAATACAGGGGCGATCATCTCCTCTTCCTTCCTCTATAAGGAGGCCTACTTAGCTGTGAGAGCCTTTTCACCAGCTCTTGCGCTCATGCGAAAGGCAGTTTCTATGACTCTTCGAGCTAGAGACCAAAGGTTGTGAAGGAACAAAAGGCTCCTGCTCAGCCATGGGAGTGTCCACTATAGTTGTTTCCAGCAGAGGGATAGGTTCCTAAATGTTAGTAGGAGTGGGGGGAGTTAGCTTCAATGCCTTGGAAATGGGCCTCTTCCCATTTACCGCTTTGGGAGCACAAGTGGTAGGAAGCCGCAAAGGTCGAGACATAGAAGATTCCCCACAGGGGCCTTTCCCTCTACCATACAAATAGTACCAAGGTCTAGGTGGTTTAGTAGGGAGGTCCGATATCCCGATCTTAGGTTTTCACTAGGATGGTATCATCAAACTTAAATGAATAAAAACCAAGCATATTCATCCAAAACTCTTCTCTAGAAAGAAGAGTAGGAGAGCCATCCCGAGAATGGGGGAGCTTCTCTTTCCCTTTTTGAGAAGGGGAGGTAGCCAAATGCTATACTACCGAAAGGGCCAATTTTGGATGTCCCTTTCCCCCGATCTTATACTTCACGTATTTTTTTGTAAATTAGGTCCATTCTTGGAGGAAGCAGACCAACTAGGGTGGGAAAAAAGTGGTCTAATGAATATCCCCCATAGGCTACCAAAGGCTAGTATCCAGTGTCATGCACTACGTGTATGACACCTTCATGGGAAAAATTTAAACATTTATGAATTACAGAGGTGATTCCATTCACAAAAGCTAGCCAAGGTATGCCTAGGTTCAACTTGAACAAATACGACTCTAGAATGACATTGAAAACCATGTCAATAGTCCTAGGTCCAACTAGGACGAACAAAGTTATCAAGCCATATGGTTTAAGACAAAGACCATCATGCGTATGGATGGTGGATTTTGTTTCTTCGTACTCCTCTCTGTGTAATGAATTAAGCCACAATGTCTCTTCTGTAATGACATTGACTTAGCTTGCAGGATCGACTAATACCCCTATCACAATGTTGCCATTGAGGAAGGCAAGAATGTAGAGGGGAGAGGGCTTGTTGTTCACAGGAACATCCTGCGAAGTGAATACCACATTTGGTGAACTGATCACATTCTGCTTAGTAGGAGTAACCATGACCATGTTGACATAGGCCTTGGGTTGAGTGATAGAATCTTAGGGATTGATAATCATATTGGAAGAATGTGATAGAAATGGGTCCATGTATATCTACAAATCACTATTCACTTTCACCACTGATTTGTTTGTATTTTGTTTACTTCCATCAAGATAGATAGTACCATCCTCGATGTGGTCCTATATCTCATGATGTAGACACATACAACGTTTGGTATCATGTCCATTAAGTCGATGTTACTAACATAAGGTATTTGGATCGTACCAACTAGGGAAAGGTTCTTTAAGAGGCTTAGGGTTCTCCAAAGTTATGATCTTATCCTTCAACAAATTCTGCAAGATGGAAGAATATGATTCTGCTAACTTTTTGAACTTTTGATTGTGCCTGAGGTTGTTATTAGTCACGGTGGATACTACATTTGCAACATCCTTACCTTTCCTAGAGATCAATACAATAGAATTTCCTTCTGAATGGGAGCACAAGGAGGATCCCTCGAACTGAACTACCATTTGTTTATACTCTCGTAATGCAGCACAAAAATGCATGAAAGAAGGGTATTTCATGAGGGAAAAATTCTCCTGCCAAGGCTTTGCAAGTTCCATATGAACACCTTCTGCATGTTAGAATTGGACAACAAATACGAGAATTGTGAGAAGAGTGCTTGGTATCGCGCTGTAAAATCAGTAATATTTTTGTTATCACCTTGTTTGCATCGGATGAGATCTAAAAAGGTCATCTTCAGTTCGATGTTAGCTTGGAACTACCATAGGAATTGGTTTACAAGTTGATCAAATGAGAAAATGGAATTATCAGGTAAGGAATAGTATCATTCAAGTGCTGTATCCTTAAGAGATCGAGGGAATAGCTTCACCATCAAAGAATAATGGTGGAAGAAATCTATACACAAGGAATTGAATGTAGAAACATGTGTTTGTGGGTCACCTTTGTCACTATATTTCTCAAATTTAGGAATCTCCATTCCTTGAGGGAAGGGAGTGTTTTTAAGATTGCTACCAATAACGGGCTATGTTGGAAAAAGGGTTGAAAGATAGGCTGGGCAGAGGCCTATGAGAGACTCGCTAGTTGGATTTGCATCTTACCCATATTCTAAAGAAGAGTGTTCAGAATAGGGTCGCTAGAAGACACAGGGCCAGAGGGACCTCCTTTAGAACCACCAGTTTGATCACCATCGGAACCACTGCCGGAGCCATCACCACCAGTAGGGCCTTCACCAGAGCCACCTCCACTTCTGAAGCTACCACCATGACCTCCATCGGAACCACCTCCACCAATGCCATCCTCACCACCAAATCCATCGCCACTACCAAATCCCCCACCACTCATCCCTCCAAAACCTCCACCGCTAGAGGTGATAGGAGGGGTGAAGCTGAAGCCCAAAGGGACCCTGTTTGCTTTGATAGTTTTGGGTCTTTTAGAGGTAGAAGGGATGCTGATCAAAGGAACCGCATCAGCCATGTAAACATATGTGGGAGGCATCGACACTCCTAACTATCTCTCATGTTCTTCTAAAGTGGTCCCTTGTATAACGTTAGCATTATTTGAAAGGGCACACCCTTCGATCAAACTAGAAAGGCTAGCCATGAGTTCTATGCCTATTTGGTCTTTTCCCACCATATACTTTAATTTGTTGATAACCCAAGCAACTCTAGCCAACTTTGGGTTTCTTTCCAAGTGGTTTTCCAAGTCACCTAACCCTTTGCTAAGGGTGGAGACATATTTTGAAGGAATATGAACAACCTCATGCTCGTCTACTGACGATGGTGTGGGAGATGCAGGAGGAGTGGGGATGTGGTCGGTCTTATCCATCAGAAGGTGTTGCACACTTCTCTTAACAATGTACCCAGATGTCATGGAATGGGTTGTGATGCTCATAAACCTTCAAAATGCTCAGGGACACAATGATCACAAGGTACAAGGGAAAAGTTTCAACACCGAGAAATTAATAGACGCAGGTTCACGTCAGGTTCACCAAAAATGTAAGAGACGGGGACCGACCACATCAAGGCCCTAGGTCACAAAGAGCCAAGAGAGGAAGGATTCCCTAACTTACCTTACTATAAAGTAATGTTTCAAATGAGGGACAAGAATGATGAGGAATATAAGGTCCTACAACCACTCTTAAGACCTAAAATCTAAACTGGGCCTAAGCGAGCCAATTTTTGGGTTCAACACTGTACCTTAGGTAGCTCTCTATCTGAGGAAGGAAGCACGGTTCTAGGATGACAACATGGTGTGCTGACATCTCTTAGGTGCACTGGTGTCCATATGACTAGAGGACCAAAAACACAATATGAATCACTAGAAAACAAGCAGGCAGCCTAGCTAGTCACTTCTAAGGGAACAAAGTAGAACTATGAAGTAGGAAAGATACAAAAAAATATGATAAAGTAAATATATGAAGGCTAAGGTGACAAATATAATCTCACAAAGATGCTCATTCACTAGCTAGCTCCAAATGCACATCCACCTACACACAAGAAAGATGGAAAATTGTTGGGGGCTGTATAGGGGTCTTCCTTAGTCAGACCCCCATTTTGGTGTTTCCACCTCCATAGACAACCAAGATAGAAATGATACAGAAGTGTATGATAGAGAAGTAAAGAAAGAGAGCACACAAACAACACTATAAAATAGTATATAGTTACTCAACCAAATCGTAAAGGAGAGGAGTGAAAACATTACCACCTCCACTAAGAGCTCACTAGCCAATGGTGGAGAAAGAGAGCTTGAAAAACCACAACCTCAATTGTGATGAAGGGAGGTGTTGCAAAACCTCAAGCTCACACTGCAATGGCTTGTTCCACACTTGCTTTATGGAGTTTACAAAGTGTTTTTGTTGCTACTATGAAGTGCCAAAGTGCTACTTGAAGTGATGGAAGTGAAGAGATTGCAAGAAGTGGTACCAAAGAGATGGAGTGAATGCTTGGAGATTTCCAAAAGGGATTGAGTTGCATGAAGAATGAATATTTTTGAAGGTGAGGTGAGGAGAATAAGGCATTTTTTGGTTGGTTGGTCAAAGAGGGATGTTACAAATTGTTCCCAATAGGAAGTGTAACACCTCTTCCAACTTCAGACATAGGAATCTATCAAGGATGTAAGCACGCCACATGGACATTTGCGCACCACACGCGCATCTCCAACAAATATTCTTTTATCGAATTAAAAGATGAATACCATGTGGAATGAAGGCTTCTTGCTGATGTGGAATTTTTCCTTCAGATTTGATTTTCTAAGATGAGGAAGTGTAAAAGGGGAATTTTTGTAAGGGGTGCAAATTCACTCCTATACAATTCCTAGGAGATAAAACTGTCATGCTAAGGTAATGGCAATCATGCTTTCCTTGAATGCCCTAGCTATAACACAAATGATTAACACTTAATGGTCCAAATTCTCTTGTTGTCTCAGATAAACCTAAACTCAATAATCTTGTGTATGCTCATATAGACTCAAGGGAATGGTATTCTCACATCTATAACTATCTAAAAATTAGAAACTTTCCTGACAACACAGGTAAGAATTCTCGTACTAGATGCGAAATCTTTTAGCTCATTATAGCATCCTATCTAATGCTCTTTATCACATATCTTACAATGGTATTCTTCTCAAATGTCTCACTAAGGTTGAGATACCCCTTTCCCTTTAAGAAGCCCATTCTGACTCCAGGGGTGGAAATTTTGTTGGTAAATCCTTGGCACATAAATTGATACATGAGATATTTTTGGAAAACGTTGGAGCAAGAATCCTTTCCTTTTGTTGAGAAATGCCCTCAATGTCAACAACACAACAATCTTATCTGAGCTCTTGCATAGGAACTTCATACTCAAGCTTGTCCTTGGCCTTTCCAAACATATTTTTTAGATAGGAAAAATATCCCCCCTTATTCTAAGGACATACCTTCATCATAATAGCATTAGATTACTTCAAAAAGTGTTGAAGCTACTTCACTTCGATCTACTAATGCTGAAGCAATCTACAAATTTTTTCTAAACAACATAATCTATTATTTTGGATTACCTTCTACCTTTTTCTCTGATAATGGTATGTCATTTAAGAACAAGGAGGTAAAAAAATTATTGGATAAATTTCATATTCAACATCGATTTTCTACACCTTGTTACCCTCAATCCAATGGCCAAGCTGGAGCGAAAAATAAAATCATTGAACAATTTTTTTGCAAGACAGTCAACAAAGATGGTAAAAATTGGCATACTCAATTAACTTATGCATTGTGGTTCTATTGCATGAGCGTTCGTATGACTATTGGTACTACTTCATACAACCTCACGTATGGTGTTGATGCTATTATTCCTTTAGAGTTGAAAATTCCATCTTTACAAGTTTCCCTTAGAGGGTTGATTGATGATGACACTGTGCTGAATTTCTAAACTAACTTGATTTGCTTGATGAGCATCAATTAAATTCCCTTCAATACCTTCAATCTTACCAAAAATATTTATCAAAGCATTATAATCAATTTTTTCTCTCACACCTTCAACATTGGTGATCTTGTTCTTTATGAGAACTAGTGAAACACAAATGCGCCATTTGACCAAAAGGGAAAATTTAGTCCTAATTGGTTAGGTCCATATGTAATCACCTTTGTTTATAGCTTTGATGCTTATGACCTTTTTGACATGAATGGTGTACCACTAAATGAAATTTTCAACCTCATGTATTTGCATCGATACTATGTGTAGAATTTCTCTACATGTCATGCACATGAAACTCAACTCTTCCAAGAATTGAAGTACATTGTGTTATGGTATTCCTTTATCAACACATTCCTTATTAATTGTGTTATGGTACAAACTTTTATGGTTAATTTATTTAGGTAGAAATTAAGAATATGTGTATTCTGAGCTCTATGCATTTCTAGTCAATAACCTTAAATATCATTATTAGATTAATCATTTCTTTATATGTACATGTATGCAATGTATTTATTAATTATCATAGTTCATTTATTAATTAGCATGTTTTACCTTCATGAACACCTATATCATCATATCCCATTAGATCATCATAGTACTTGGTTGACTATATGTTTCACATGTGTTTAAATAAATCATGATAGCATCTAATCTAATCATACATAATTATATATCCATAACGTACATGAAACCAAAAACATATATCATAACGCAAGTCATAGTGGAATCAAAATCTCATATATATATGTATAAATGTCTCAATGTATATGTGTTGTCATCACTACAAAAAAATGTGATGTCTGTATATGTGTATATGACTATACATCTAAAAAATGATATGCATCATGAGTATCTCCATATAAATGTCTATATATATATATATCCACCTGGAGTATGGGTCCTCGAGCCATATGGTGCTGGTGGATCTAGATTTGGGCACAGTGGCTAGTAGATTGATACGCGAGATTGAGATTGAGAGACTGATCTCGAGATCGATGTCACAATCCCCTTATCTCCCCTCTCAATCTGAAAATATGCTCTCTCTATTTAGAAATATGCTCACGCAGAATGTCCTCCCTCTACCTAGCCGCTACCACATCATCAATGAATTTTCACACTCAAGGATGATCAAGATCCGTAGGGGCACCAGTCCATGCAGCCCCAACCTACCTCTTGAGCTCCTCAACCTTTCTTTGAAGGGTGTCATGTGCCTGATTGAAACTCTCTTCCCTCATCATGATGAGGCATTTCTCAAAAAATATGGTGCAAAGCTCTGCTTCCCTCTAGTCTCTCTAACTCGTCATCGTGCTAAGCTCAAAATCCCTCTACACAAGATCTCTTTAGGTCTCCTTGTATGTCATCCTAAACCATGATATAGGCTCAAATAGCTGAATGTGCCTCTTAACCATCTACTATAGCTAGTAGGCATCCAAGACATGACCTTGATCTAGCTGCTAGGACCATCCTTGCTAAAGCTCAATCAAAGAATTCAAGCCACTCTCATGTGAAAACTACAAGAATAGATCAGAGGATGTGTATTAGTACTACATAATAATAATCATCACATTTAAAGCATATTAAAACCATAAATTGGCTCATACCTGGGTCCCCAACCCACTAGTTAGGATATACACATGTGGCCCCACTCCTTGAGGCCCCTAGTGTCCCTATTGTTGTGGTTGGAGGCATCCCTATCTGTGCAATCTATGGTGGATGAATCTCAAGTTGAGTACCCATTGGAGGAAGCACTAAGATGACAGGGACTAGTGTGTGGTCGATTTTATGCATGTTAAATATATAAAAACAAATGAATCAAACACACCAATAAGACATTATATCAAAAACATAGTATTAAAATAATAAAAATTGCAAACTTAGTATCCTGTTATCACAGAAAGTAAATTTATCAGAAGTCATATCAATCATCTACTCTTTGTTTTTCATTCAAGGGAGACAAAGTTATCAACTATCTACTCTTTGATTTCTGTTTTTGGAAACAAAATTATCAACTCTTTCTCAGATGTTCTATCCATATCAACATGACGACAAGCCCATTTTTATATCTATTGACCAATGAAGCAACAAACATCATCATTTTAATCAAACATGTACATTTCCTAAATGTGCTAATCTGCGGCCTCTATGCGCTAAAACCCTGTATGAGTGGAAGCTTCATGTTTAGACAATGTGTGCATTGATTGGTCATGATTAGGATTTTTAGAAGATTTATGGATAAATGGATAAGAAGATTGAATGGTAGGGATATTAGGTGTTGGGAGTAATGGTGGTAAAGTGGAGGGAGGGAAATTCAGAGTTGGAAGTAATGGTGGAAAAGTGGATGGTGGAATATTAGGAGTTGGAAGTAATGGTGGAAAAGTTGATGGTGGAAGGTGTATGGTCACATGATTTTGACATTTGTAGGATGATGGAGGAGGGATGGAAATATATGTTTTAGGTGTATGATAGGCTTCATGATGGAAAGTGGACTTAGGATGCATGGAGGAAATACCAACATCTTTAGGTTGTTGTCCTTGGGGTGTATGTCCAAGGCCATAAGAGTGTGGAGGGACTTTGACATGGATGGGCTCCAAAATACCTTGTTCATGAAGGTCTAGAACTTTACCTTGGTGGTTCATGTTTTGGAGTATGCAACAGACAACAGGACTAGGTTTAGGTGGAACACTAGACACAAGTTCCTTATTGGACGGAGAAAATGAAGCAAGGGAAGATAATGGTTGTTGTTGTTCTAAGGAAGAACATTCATGAATGAGGGTGGAAAGACTAATAGGATATGATGGAGGACTTGCCATGGGGTCGATAGTAGGTGATGGAGGATCATTAGGATCTTGATTAGCATTATGTTCACTTAGATCCAAGGTGTTTGTTTGATCTTCTATGTGGGCTTGGGAGGAACTTATCTTATCATGGGAAGTAGATGTTGATGGATCATGGATAGCACTAGGTGGAGGTGCATTTGGGATATCGTTCTCATGGATGGGTATAGGATCAAGTTGCTCATGGATAGGCTCTTCATCAATATGGATATCGTCTTGATCATAAAAATGGTATAGATTATGGATAGGTTGGATGAAAATGATTTGATCTTGATTAGGACTAGGGCTTGATATTTCCACATACTTGGGAGTAGACTCTTGATATAACTCTTGGGTTGCTTGAATGGAAGTGGAAGGGGATTTCTCATGGAGAGACTTGACATGTTCTTGATGGTAAACAAAATAGGAGCATGAAAGAGGGTGACTTGAACTTATGATGGGAGACTCTTGAATTGGCTCAAGGGGTTGTGGATGACATGGTTGACTTGAAGGACTTGGCATGACATTTGAGGACTCTTTTGTATGTTCAAGTATATATGTTGAATGACATGGAGATAGTTGATTCCTTTCTTGTAGCCCTTGGGTGACATCCTTTATAGGTGGATGGGTGGATTTAGGTAATGCCATCAATTTATTTTTTATATATCTATATTCAGGGCTTTGAGTTGATTTAGAAAGTAAAGAGGCCAATGAATTAGGACTCAGACGTGGTGGTTTATGGATAGGATTTTGATTAGATAGTGGTATGATATACTTAGAGGGTGAATGACCTAGATTAGTGTTCCCCTTATCAATGGTTGCATTAGAACATGAAGAAGTTTGACCTTGTTGCAATTTAGAACTTAAATTCACATGTGTTTGTTGTGATGTGGCTTGATAGGTTGATGTGGCATTCACATGCAAAGAAGTGGATGGATTAGATTGGTATGAGGTGGAAGGGTGATAATGAATGGATAGGGGATGATGTGGTGGTTGTTGGATTTGACAAGTGTCCATGAGGTATTGGGCTTGTGCTATGAGTTGTTGAATTTGAGGTGACTTATTTGTTTGAAGTTTTTGTATTATGTCATGGAATCTGTGAATGAGTTGTTGGGGGTAAAGGTGCTTGAATTGTTTTAACCATGTGAAGCATGTGAACAAGCTCTTGTGCTATGTATTCCAATGTTTTCATGGTGTAAAATGATGTTGATTGGATTAAAGAGATGATGATGATGTATGATACGAAATGTAATGGATACGAAAAAAGATTGATGAGATGATAAAATGAGATGGAATGATAAACTGAAATGAAATGTAATGATATGCAATGAAATGAGATGAAAAAATGTAAGGAAATGAGATGTAATGTAATGATATGAAAATGTAATAAAATGAGATGATAAAATGATATGATTTGATGAGATAATAAATGATAAATGATAATTATATGAATAATAAGGATATGAAAATGATAATGGTGAGAAAATGATATGATGAATATGAAAAATGATTAAATAATGATATGGTATGAAATGCAATGAGATGGAATGATAAAATGAAATGAATTTGGATGATATGATGAAATGAAATGATATGAGATGATGAAATGTAATGAAACGAGATGTAATGTAATGATATGAAAATGTAATAAAATGAGATGATATGTAAAATGTAATGATAAGATGAAAATGAAAAGGATATGGAAATGAAAATGAAAATGATGGATGAGATGATAATGAAAGCGATATGGAAAGGCTTAATGAATAAATGAATGATATGAAATGACAAAGGATCAAAAAAATGTTATGAGAATGAAAGAAAGACGATAAAAATGAGAATGACCCATGATATGCAATATGATAAATGAAATGATAATGTAGCATGAAGGATCTAAATTAAATGAAAATGAATGACAATTTGAAAATAAGGTCAAGTTTAGATAAAAAGATAAAAATAAAATAACATGCCACCAAAACTCACCTTTGTTTGACCTTTGTTTAGATTGATTAGAAGAAATGTGTGGTCAATTTTTTGCGTGTTAAATATATAAAAACAAATGAATCAAACACACCAATAAGACATTATATCAAAAATAGAATATTAAAATAATAAAGATTGCAAACTCAGTATCCTGTTAACGATGTCATCCTATCATCCTCTATCTCTAGTATTTTCATTGATTCCAGCTAGCTTTCAGATTGTATGCTAGGCTCAACAAATAGTCTTCCTAGAGAAAAAGATTGAATATGAAATGTATGTAATGCTAAGACATGATTTCTCTAATCCTAAACATGATTGCTAAAATGAAAGATTATGATGATGCTATGAATAATAAAGCTATAATGAGAATAATAGAATGCTATAATGCTAGAATGCAATTAATCTCTAATTCATCTATTGTGTGTTGTCCCCATTGCTTGGATTGGCAGTGCTATTTATAGAGTTTTTCAAAATCTTTTGATTGGCTGATATGATCAACGATTGTGAAAATTCCTGGCAGATCGAACGGTTGAGGATGGAAAAGACTGAAGAAAAACAAAAGAAAGCAGAAAGAAAAATTTGTTTTCTTTTTTGTAAAAGAGGTAAAGATAAGACGATAAAGATGAATTGTAAAAAATCATCTTTTTGTGAGATTATAGAAAGATTTTGAAGAAGATAAATACTGAATTATTAAATTCAATTATTCTTTTATGGGTGATACAAAGGTTTTTTTCTTAAAATATAATATTTACTCCAGATTTGAAGAATAATGGAAGATTTCATAATTGAATAAAATATTTAATTATGATTATGAAAAGATATGGAAGATATTTAATTAAACTTTTTAAGAAATGGTATGTAAATTAATTAAATAAGATAATTAATTAATTAGAAGAAAGATTTGAAAAGAAAAATTTAAATTTAATTAAATAAAAAAGACTTAATTAAATTCAAAAAGTGATAATTAATAAATAAAGTATATTTATTTAATTAATCAAGTGGACATTTGAATGTGAAATAATTAAATAAAATTGATTTATTTAATTATGATAGAAGAATAAATTGAATGAAAAATATAATTAAATTAATTAAATTTAATCACATGTAGAAGACTTTAAATAATAAATATTTAATTAAATGCCAGGATTAATCAAATATGACCAATTTTATGCATCTACATTTTTCCCCTCTTTGAAGTGATGTGTGAAACACATTGCTTCAAAGAAAATATTCCTGCTTTCGAAATTTGTTGTATTTGATTTTTTTTTTGCCCCTTGATCAATTTTTTTTTTTAACTGATATGCCCCTGATCTAGTTCTGATATGTTTCTGATTGAAAGATGCTGTTGGTATTAATGATGCCCCCTCGGGAGGTAAATCACTGATGAAGATATGAGTTCTTGAGTGTAATACCCCTCCGTGTCGGTTGTTCTGAACTTGTGTGTGAGTTTTTGTGTGTGTCTCATTGGTTACTGTGTTATTTGATTGTGTGAAAAATATCATATGTTAGTAGTCATGTTTAAATAATTAATTAGATCATAAGTGAAATTACAAGGTTATTTGAAATATAATTAGAAATTAAAATCATAATCAATTAAATTAAATCAAATGATTTAGAACAAATGATCCAATTAAACTAATTCGTTAAAAGTAAAAGTGATATTATTAGATAAATTGATTTAAATTGTTATGAACAAATAATCTTGAAAAGATAATTATTATAATAATAAATTTAATGGATACTTATTTAGAATCTTGTAAATGGTTGATTTTAATTATTCTAATGTGGAAGTAATTAATTAATAGTGCATTGTGGAGATAATGAATATATATTCAAATAAAAAGTTCATTTTTGTGGATTTAAATTTATTTAGTATAATCAAAATGCATGATAAAAGAAAATGAAATATAAATACATGAAAAGGCAACAAAAATAATTAAGGATTAAATATTATTTTGATTTATATCTTGAAATGTGACTGTTGGTATTCTCTGGAAGAGGAAACAGAAGAGGCTTCTTGTGTGAGATTTTATTTATTTTGGATTGGGAAGGGGGTGGTATTCTCTTTCCAACAGATTTTGGAGAAATTTTGGTAGTCATTTTTCTGTTGTAGTATTGCATTCTTTTATTTTATTGTTCTGAGAATTCATGTGAGGATTAAGATTTAAGTTTGAGGGAGGATCTTGGAGCTGCTGCTGGAAGGATTGGATCAGCAAGAAGGATAAAGCTTCAACAGTTATCTACAGGCAAGAACACCAGGTTCTTCTTCTTTTTTTAAATTATTTTCTTTATAGCATCAAATGAAACAATAATTCCTTGCTGTGAATGAAATTTTCTCCTGGATTGAAATTTAATGCTTGTAGAAAATTCTTGAATCTTTAGAAATGCTTTGGACTATTTTTCAATCAGGAAAGCTTTACTGGGGTGGGACTGTTATTGATTTAAAGTGAAATTTTGTTGGGATTCTGGAATTGAACAGTGTTACTGTAGTTTTGTGTTAAAAATAATAGTGAACCAGTAAAAGAATAATCTCATGTCTGTGAATTCGAGGTTGTGTAAATTTCCATTTGTAGATAAATTTTACAAATATATTCTGTGTTTAAATATTTATATTGAAACAGTAAATTGTACAATTGAAATTTATTTCTCTGTATTTGAAATATTTTTGTATGCAATATATATATGTATATATATATCAGATATATATATATATATATATATATATAAATGTATACACATATATATATAAATGTAAAGATAGCATCAAAAGAAAAATTTAATTAAGATTCAAGTTTCTGTTGTATTATATTTGTTTTGAAATTAAATAAATAAATAAATAAATAAATAATATTTGTTTTGAAATTATTTGTATATATATATTTATTAAACTTATTTATTCAGATTCCACTGATTATTTAATTTTGTCAAAATAAAACATTCTGTTTCTTTTTTAAAATAAAACAGAATCTGTTTAAAATGGAAATAATAATAATATAGAAAGAAATCTGTTTTTTGTTATTGATTTATTAAATTACCAACTATAAGAGGATAAGTTAGTAGAAAAATCAATTTATGAATATATGGCAGCATTGATTTATTTAATTCTTGTTTTGAGTGAATATTTTGGAATAGAAAAGAATTCCTATTAATTTGTTAAATTGTGAAATTTGATAGGATAATATAGTAGAAGGGAAATTTGTGAATATATATATATATATATCAGCATTGATTGTTTAATTCTTATTTTTAAATGTGTATAGGGTGGAAATAGAATTTAATATAGAATCAAAATAGTTATCTTTTTGTGAAGTTGTAGTCTTGTAGATTTGTTGGATTCTTAAAAAGATCTATTCTCTTTCTACTTTCCTTCCTCGAAAAGAATTAAAATATATAGATATGTAGTGGTTTTAAAAGGTATTTTTGGGTGTAAATTTATTTAGATAGATTTAATATTTTAAGGTGGTAATTTCTAATATGTAGTTCAAGTATTTAGAGTATTGTTATTATTGTTATGTTAAAGTATAGACAAATGGGTCCTAAATGGTTTTGTCAATTAATTTAAATATTGGAAGTGAGTGTTAAGTTAGTATGATGAAAGGAAAATGGAAATAATGTTTCGAACATAAGTAGTTATGAAATGATAATGAATTAACTACCCAATTATTAAGTAGTTTACCATTTTGTTGATAAATGAAAGGGGAAATTTAAATGTATGGGCATGATTAGTGATTGGTTAGGGTATTCTTGAATTGGATAGTTATTGGTGAATGGGATTTTAATCTTTTGGAAAATTGACTTTCTTTATATTCATTTAATGGTGGATTGTAAGTTCTCTTTATGGATAAGTCTTTTAGAATACTTGTGATGATTATCATAAATTGTTTAGTTAATTGGGTAATTTAGATGGGTAAGTTGTAAAGTCATTTAGTTCTGGTTGTTAATTGATTGGCTATTAAATATTGTTCTTGTTTAAATTTTTGGTTGTTGTTTATTATGTGAATGTTTGGTGGAGTTGTGGGTGGTTGGGTATTTAAGGTGTTCTTTAATTTGGTCCCTTGGATGCCTGGTTGCATGCTTTTACCTCTATTGTTGAAGGATGGTTTTTAGGATGGTTCCATGTTGGTGTGAATGCCTTGGAGGTTAGTTTTGATTCAAGGAATCCTTTGCCATTTAATTTGTGTTGCAATGTAATTGGGAACTTGTATTTTGTTGGTGAGTCGTGGAAGTTGATCTTCTTGGATTTCTGATTTATTTTGTATCAAAGTTGTTATGTGGTTTGGATGGAGTTGTTGACCTTTGTTTTTAATGTATTCTCTCATTATATTTGAATTGAAAATAGTACTTGTGGCCTTGCAATTATTGTGGCCATTGCTATGTTGTTGATTTTATGAAGGTGGTTTGTGTACCACTATAAGGGGGTTCATGTGAGGAGAAAATTGAGGTCTCCCGTGGAATACCTAGTTGGTGGCTTTTGGTTTTATTAAGTGATTTCGTTGAATTAAAGGTTGATGTTCTTTTGCATTTTTCCTTTTTAGGTGACACCATTGTTGATTTGTGGATGGGTCTTGATGAACCTTCCCTTTTTATGGCTTTTTTATTTACTCTCATATTTGATGAAATTCTATCCTTGTGTTGGAATTATTGGAGAAAACTCTTGATGCTTCGCTTTACCCTTGGTTGTGGGTTTTCATTCTGTTGGGCATCCAAAGGCTTGAGATGATTGATAATTGATGTTCTCTCTCTTTATGTGCCTTGATGTGGCAAGTGTTTTGGTTTCATGATTTTAAAAGGGTTGTACATAAATTGTTGAGACTTTGATTATGTATTTATAGCGAGATGGGTAATGCCTCGCAGGCTTCTCAGTTGTGATCTATTAATCTTGTTATGTTGTACAACCCTTGGTTTCTTGGTTTTTTATGTTATTGGGTCTCTAGGGAGAGTGGCTCCTCGTGGGGGCCGGCGCCCCATTTAAGGGGAAGGGCACAGGATAACCCATGAGTGAGTTAGTAATCAAGTGAAAACCTAATAATATCATTATAAGATTAAAAAAATGGATGCCTCGTCTTCATTAGTGCTTTCGCAGACTAATGGAAGGCTGAGAAGGCTGTGGTTGGCAAGGTTGCGACCTCGTCCTCACGAGAGGTTTATGGCTCCGCATTAGTCACCCTATGGACCGGCGCCTCCAGTTGGGAGGAAGAGCACATGACAGCCATAGATGGGATCGGTGCCTCTAGTTGGGAGGAAGAGCATAGGACAGCCCATGTAGGGCTATGCGATGACACTCTCCCCTAGTTACCCATGTGTTTTACTTTATTGTGTTCCTCTGGAAGTAAGTTGTGGGAGTTGGTTTAGATTGTTGATTTATGGATTTATATTGATTTGTGATTATTGCCTTGATACATCTTTGGTGTACTTTGTGGTCTTGTATGATCTCATTGATATTTGACTTATGACCTTGTACTCTTATGGTACTATGATATGATGTTATTGTATTATTTGATTGAAATTTGGAAATGTATTATGTTTATTAATTCAGTTGATTTGGAAGTGTTTCAGGATCATCCTTTGGTTACTTGTTACTGGTCATTGCTTTAATTTATGTGATGAGATTTATGATTTTAAGTTATTTTAATGACTCTTGGATGTTGTTGATTATGTCTTTGTAATTCTTGAGTTTTATGATGCTTTGTATGGCATTGAGTCTTGTGGTTCCCTATTTGGATGTTCTTGGTTGCGGTCTCTTTCTTGTTAGCTCCTAGCACGGGGGGTGGGTCTTCAAACTCACATGGTCAGGTGGAACGTGCTAAGCACCCCATTGGGTCCCCAGTCGAGGATCGAGAGGTGCGGATTGGTGCGGATGCAGCGACTCCAGAGTTGTATTTGTCTTGGAGCCAGTTGTGATATTTTGTATTCATTTGTAACATGTTATTTCGTGTATGGTTTCCATTTATGATTGGGACCAATTTTGTATCATTATCATTGTATTGTAATGTAACGTTAAATCTTATGTGGCTATTGGTAGTTGTTATTCATTGGGTTGAGTTAATTATTTATATGTTGTATTTATGTACTCAAATGGTTTCTTATCAATGATTATCATGTATATGTTATATTTGTTAATGTTTATTTTGTTACAGATTATATCTTTGGATTGTATTCTTTATTGTTGATGTGTGGATCTCAGTCTTGTAATGACTCTTCGTGTACCCCAAGGGATGTATGTGTTAGTAAATATGCTTAAATGAAATTCATGTTATGACTTAATGTGTAATACATGTATGTTATGTTTACTTTTAAAAAAAAAATTGTGCTGTAATTATTATGTTTTTGTCCTTTGGGGTTCACATGGCAGGGCGTTACATTGAGAATGTTTGAAAAATTTGATGTGATGATGAGATGTGGATTGTGATGTGAATTCAGTGATTTAGCTCTCAAAAAATGATGAATTAGGATGTCCCAATTTGAAAATAAGGTCAAGTTTAGATAAAAATATAAAAAGAAAATAACATGCCACCACAACTCACCTGTGTTTGACCTTTAAAAGGTAAAAAGGGAGAAAAGGACAAGTCATTTTCACCTTTTGACTTTGAGAAACCTTGTGTGCTGATAGTGACCCGGCGAGATGGAGATTCCGTACCACAAACATAGATTCGAGTGGGCTCGCTGATACTAGAGACCAGCTACGTATGGACCACCGATGAGTAGATCCAACCACTGTTGTGTTGAAATTTTTTGTTTTGAATCAAAATTTTCATATTTTTCCTATGGATTTAGGTGTAAACAGTTCATTTTAGCGCTTTCAATGTTTGTTTTAGCGCTTATAGGATGCTTTTTGCATGTTCTCTATAGAAACCATTTTAGCGCATTCGATAGACAGTGTAGCACTTATAGGATGCCGTAGGAAAACTAGTGCTTTAGCGCATTAAGGGTTGTTGTGCATCCAGGGAATAGAGTGGTGATTTCGATTAGGGTTTTAGTGCTTTTAGGGAAATAGCGCATAGAGGAAATTATTGAGAGCTTCCAGGGAAAAGAACGATGCATATGAGTTTTAGCACATCTAGGATACAAAATAGCGCATATGAGCTTGAGCGCATCTAAGAGAAACTTTAGCGCATACAGGGTTTTAGCGTATAGAGGCCTTAGATTAGCGCATTTAGGAAATGTGCCTATTTGATGAAAATGATGATGTTTGTTGCTTCGTTGGTCAATAGATATAAAAATGGGCTTGTCGTCATGTTGATATGGGTAGAAAATCTGAGAAAGAGTTGATCAATTTGTTTTCAAAAATAGAAATCAAAGAGTAGATAGCTGATAACTTTGTCTCCCTTGAACGAAAAACAAAGAGTAGATGATTGATATGACTTCTGATAAATTTTCTTTCTACGATAGAAAAAAATAGTAGATGATTGATTGAAAACATATTTGCATTTGTGCCAAAAATACAAAGAGGATGATGTTTTGATTGTTGATAAATTTACATTCTTGAAAAAGAAAACAAATAGTAATTAATGATAGAGTAGATTGATGAGATATTCAGATAGATAGATTGAGTATTGATTGCATGATATGAGTCACCTAGATAGAACACTTGATATGGGTTACTAATATGGGTCCACTGATATGAGTCACTAATATGGGTCAGGAGTCAGATTTATTTGCTTGATTGAGATTGAATCATTGATATGGTGTTGATTGATTGTCCTTGTGATAGCGGAAAATAGGAGGTTTTCAAAAACCTCCAGATTAGGGAGCGTCACTCAGCGGGGTCGGATAGGATACCTGAGTTGACACTAGATGATATAGCATTGATAGGGGCATACAGATTGAGATTTTTGTTGTCCATGCCTCCGATTCGGGTCAATAGGGGACTGTTGACCGCATTGGCAGAGAGGTGTCATTCAGAGCATAACACCTTTCATTTACTGATGGATGAGTTGACTGTTACTCCAGAGGATGTTTACATGCTTTCTGGCATTCTAGTGGTTGGTGTCCTTGTGTTCTATGATCACAAGGAGCTAGGTGGGACAGATGCTTTGAGGAGAGTATATGGTGATGCACACATAGCAGGGTACTGGGTGCCATGGGCCGACTTTAGGGGGTATCCAACCTTGCCTGCAGTTTTAGGTGCATTTATTAGAGGTCTCCTTTGTCCGGATCACGGGTCAAAGAGACTATCAGTGCCCCAGGATGGGGGAGGATCCTAGAGTAGATGCTGGTACAACCAAAGAGATATTCCTGGGGGAGTTGCATGTTGGCTCATCTATATCATGACCTTCATCAGGTGGTTTACAAAGGTTCATCGAGTATATCATGTGGTGTTACATTGCTCTAGATCTGGGCATGGGAGCATATTGCTATGATGAGACTAGCTTGTCCCAGAGTGAGGCCACTAGGCTGACCATATGTGTATGCGTATGCCATGTTCCTTGTCCAGCCTAAGCTGGGAAATTTGGATTACTAGAGATGGTGTCTTGATGATATGGATGTAGTGATATGGTGGCCATACCTAGATTGCGAGCCCTGGGATACAGATCATTTAGAGATGCCGTTCATATGTATGCCCCAATTTTTGATATAGAGGACCCCATTCATCATTGAGAGGTTTTTGGCATTGCGGGTGCAATGACAATTTGGATTCACATAGGGTATGCCTCAGGGTGTTGCTCACTATGTGCGGAGCAAGGATGAGGCAGGATGGGGACCTAGCATTTCATATTAGATAGCCTATATAGAGTATATTGCTTTAGCACCTGAGGCATGGGATGATAGGTGGGATTATGTTGATGTTGAGATGTCTGAGGAGTACTCTATTTATTATCATACATCCATTTCCACGGTTGACATGTCTTGATGAGCCAACACCCATTTTGGTGGTACCACAACCAAGGGCAGGGAGATAGGAGGATGTGGCATGTGGTGAGAAGGCAACGGTTGGGGAGAGGATGAGGAGAGTGGAGAGGAGGAGAGCTCAAATGGGAGTGATGGAGATGATGACAGAGATGAGGGAAGAGGTGGGGAGCAGAGGCCAGAATTTTTGGGCAGCATTCAGATCATGCAGAGGCTGAGGATTGGGATTGGATGAAGGAAAGTGATCAGGGTTGCCTCCACCTCTCAGCAGGGACATATAGATACTCTGCAAGCCTAGGTACATACATTGCAGGGACAATAGGTGCAGTTGCAAAGCTAGTTGGTGTAGGTGCAGGGATTGGTCGCACGGCTACAGGCACAACTGGCATAGTCACAGGCACAAGCATAGGTACCTCAGCTTGCCCCAGATCCACAGGTAGCCCAATTGATAGCAGAGAGGGATTCTCTTAGATGGAGGGCCACAGAGGTAGAGGGTGTTGCTCAAAGGCTTATGGGCACTGTAGAGAGTGCATCATTGCGAGAGGCCATTGTAGAGGGCTTTGAGATGGCTAGAGAGGCTGAGTACTATTAAGTTCGATATGAGGAGTTGTGTCCTCCTGAGCACAGAGAGCTGTTCCAATGGTCCCACAGTAGGACCAGGAGCAGGACACAGACATGCACACAAAGTCTAGGGGTTACCAAGCTTCGATGAGATCCAGATGTAGGGACTAGTGGCAGGCCACCATCTACGAGACCAACTCCATCAGGGGGGTCCACCAGCCATCCTTGAGCCATTGATGCAAGATTGATTTGATGTATCTCATAATCTTGGAGCATGTATATTGATTTTTGATCATATCTCATGTATCTTTCTAGACTTTTTAGTGTCATTGGACTTTTGGAAATTTGAATGTATTTTTTATGAGCGATGATATGCATCGGCGATGAGTTTTGATGATGTATTGGATATGATGATATGAGATGGATATGCATTTATTTCCTTGTTTATGTGATATGGACTTTGATATATAGTTTTAATGATTTACTGACTAATATGATTTGTAGGATGATGTGATATGATAATGATATGATGATGTGCAATATGATGTGTACTAATGATCTCTGCAGGTGGATGATGATGGTAAAAATGCAACGTGTTGAGATGATATGATATATGATGTGAAAATGTAATGTTTGTATGAAACTCTTGTGTTTTGATTTTCCAAAATGTTATAAATGATGATGATGTGATGGATGTTATGTTCATGAAATGCATCATGAATTTGTAATATGATATGTAATATGAATCAAATGTTGTATGAAAAATGATAAATAAAATGGTATTGAAAATGAGAAAAGATGTGAATGATAAATGATGTGAAAGGATTAATAATGATGAAATGTATGATATGAAATGTAATGAATACAAAAAAAGATTGATGAGATGATAAAATGAGATGGAATGATAAACTGAAATGAAATGTAATGACATGAAATGACATGTAATGATATGAAATGAAATGTAATGATATGGAATGAAATGAGATGATAAAATGTAAGGACATGAGATGTAATGTAATGATATGAAAATGTAATAAAATGAGATGATAAAATGATATGATCTGATGAGATGATAAACGATAAATAACAATTATATGAATAATAAGGATATGAAAATGCTAATGGTGAGAAAATGATATGATGAATATGAAAAATGATTAAATAATGATATGGTATTAAATGTAATGAGATGGAATGATAAAATGAAATGAATTTGGATGATATGATGAAATGAAATGATATGAGATGATGAAATGTAATGAAATGAGATGTAATGTAATGATATGAAAATGTAATAAAATGAGATGATATGTAAAATGTAATGATAAGATGAAAATGAAAAGGATATGGAAATGAAAATGAAAATGATGGATGAGATGATAATGAAAGTGATATGGAGAGGCTTAATGAATAAATGAATGATATGAAATGACAAAGGATCAAAAAAATGATACGAGAATGAAATAAAGATGATAAAAATGAGAATGACCCATGATATGCAATATGATAAATGAAATGATAATGCAACATGAAGGATCTAAATTAAATGAAAATGAATGATAAATGGTAAAATATATGATATGTAGAAGACCTATATGAAATGATAATGATTAATGAAATGAGGATGAAAAAATGATAATGAAACAAATGTCCGAATGTCCACAAATAGTCTAAAGATACATGACAACCATTGATGTGTCTGTTTAGCCTTGCAAAACTCTAATGTGAATCCAATATGCAGATATGTACATTGACCTAAATGAAATGCAACTAAATAAAATCAACTGTTCGTTGAGCCTTCTTATTAGAATTCTTGAATCATCATAGAGCGTTTTAAAATGTTGGAAGTATGTACAAGCATCAGAGGGGAAATTAGCACCAATGATGACCTGAGTACAACTTTCATGATTTTTGATATAGCAAGAGAACACAAGCATTGAGGTATTATTGAACCGAGATGACTTGAGCATTTCTTGCATAAACAGACAAAGACTAACCACTTTCTGATGCAAATGTGGAACTGCCATCAATGATACACTTTGGAAATCATGTTTCATGACATATTTGCATCAAATCGATAGTTAACCTCAAGACATAAGAAAAAGAAAAATCATCCTCCTTCCTTGCCAGTCTAGTTTAGTACATCATTGAGTGTGCTCCAAAGAGATGATATCGAAAAATCAAACAACCATTGTTCAAAATGTAAAACTAATATTCCAATCATTATTCAGATTTTAGATCATCCAGATATGAGACATGATATGGTATTTTTCTAAAAAACCGTTGTGATAAGGATCAATGGTTGGATAGATGTTCATGTGATTTTATTGTTTGTTCACATGATTGAGTTCTATATCATTGTCAAGCTGTTTTGGTAGAACCTAAAAGTTGATTTCCCTAGAGTATGTCAACGTTTGCCCCTAGTATTTGACACAACTTACTAAAATGAATATGTACGATGGTCAAGCCATGGTAAGATGTTATCGCTCTAGGAAAATGATGGCAACATGATGCTGGTACGAACCTAAGATGATGAAAAAATGCGTGAAATGAAGGCTGAGAAGCCAAGTGTAAAACATGAACTAATAGATGGAGAGCTACAAATAGCGTCTGTTTGCTAGATTTTCACTATTTATTTTTATTACATTTTTCTGATGATTTTTTTTTTGTCGCTACCGAGATGCCTGTTTGCCAAGTTTTCACCAGGGTAACCATTTTTTTAGGAATTTTTCTGATGTTTTTGTATTTCTTCAGGACTTTTTCTGATGATGATAACTGTTTCAGACATAATACTTTTTTAGGTGCATGCTGTTGATGGGTTCGTCAAACAAATCCCCTTCTGGTATTGACAAATTGTATGCTCTTGAACCATATACTACTATGACCACGTAAGGACCCAGTCAATTTGGTTCAAACTTGCCTTTCTTCTCTTTGTCTTGCTGATTGTGTGGGTTCTCTTTTAGAACAAGATATACAACCTGAAAGGTACATGGTTTGACTCTGTGATTATAGCTACAAGACATCATTTGTTGATATGCTTTCAAATGATTAGCTGCTTGTTGTCTCTTTTCATCAAGAAGTTCCAGTTCTTGCAGTCGGGAAACTCTGTATTCATCATATGTTATTAGACCTTTTAGAGATACTCTGAATGATGGAATTTCAACTTCTAGTGGAAAAATGGCTTCTTCTCCATAGACAAGAGAAAATGGTGTTGCTTCTGTTGGCATTCGGATACTAGTTCTGTAGGCCCATAATGCAGGATTAAGTTGAATGTGCCAATCTTTCCCTGCATCATTCACAGTCTTCTTCAAAATTTTCAATATTATTTTATTTGAGGCCTCTACTTGGCCATTCCCTTGTGGATAATAAGGTGTTGATTATCTGTGTTGAATATGGAATCTCTCACAAAGTTCGTCAACATCCTGATTCTTGAATGGCCGTCCATTATCTGTGATGATGGAGTTGGGAATGCCATATCGACAAATGAGATAGTTGAGTATGAATGATGAGATTTGTTTTCCAGTGACCTTAGTGAGGGGTATTGCCTCAATCCACTTGGTAAAATACTCTGTCATTGTGATGATAAACTTGTGTCCATTTGAGGATGAAGGATGAATCTTTCCAACTAAATCCAACCCCCATTGAGAGAATGGCCAGGTTGGTACAAATGTTTGTAGTTCCTATGCTAGTGCATGAATGATATTTCCATGTATCTAGCATTTAGAGCACTTCGTTACAAAAGTGAATGATTCCCTCTCCATTGTAGGCCAGTAGTAACCCATTCTAATCAATTTCTTGGATAAGGTTAGTCCACTTGAATGAGTACCACAAATGCCACCATGAACTTCTTATAAATCCTTATCAGATTCATCATGTTCAAGAAATTGAAGTAAAGTACCATCAAGACCACGATGATAGAGAGTGTATAGCGAGAGGATTGGTGGATAAAGTTGCTCTTTTGGTTACAGGATAAGTCAAGTGGTAAGATGTCATCTTTTAGGTAGGAATAAATTTTTCCATACCAAGGTGAATCAAATCCTACTAAGTGGCAAATGATTTGGATTTCCAATGTGTCATAGGTAGGCGTAAATGATTGTTCCACCAGAAATTCATAGCAAGCCTGAGTTTTTAGGAGTTGTAACAATGAAGCAATTGCAACCATAGCATCAACTGTCTTGTTATCAAGCCTTGGAATTTGTATGAACTTGATGTCTACAAAGTACTTCTTGAAATCATCAATCATTTTCTTATATGGCAAAAATTTGTCATGTTTAGTCTGATAATCATCATTAATCTGGTTAATAACTAACTGTGAGTCACCGTGGACTTGTAATTTTGTGATTCTCCATTCCAATGCTATTTTGAGTCCAGTGATTAAAGTTTCATATTTGGCTATGTTATTAGTGCACAGAAACATTAGTTGATATGACTGAGGAATGGTATTTCCTTGAGGGGTGACAAAGAGTATGCCCACCCTCGATCCATGTTGAGTAAATGAACCATCAAAATACAATGACCAAGGTTGCTTTGATTCTGCTGTGAAGACATCAACATCTAGAAATTCAATGTGCATGGGATGCTCTACCTGTAGGGGTGCTTTAGCCAGTTGTTCAGCAATAACTTGTCCTTTGATTGCTTTGCAATCAGTATAATGGATATCAAACTCGCTTAAGATCATGACCCATTTGGAAAACCTTCCTGTTAATGTGGCCTTGCTTAACATATATTTGAGTGGATCAATCTTTGCAACAAGATTGATTGTATGAGTTAACATGTAGTGTCAAAACTTTTGCGAGGCAAAGACCATTGCTAGGCAAGCCTTCTCGATGAAAGTGTAGTTGAGTTCATGACCTGTTAATGTTCGACTGATATAATAGATTGCATGTTATTTTCCTGTAGAGTCTTCTTGTGCTAACAACACCCCCAAAGACATCTCTATGGCAGCAATGTATAAGATGAGTGGTTTGTCCAGATTTGGTGGTACCAGAACTAGTGGGTTCATTAAGTACTGCTTGATTTTTTGAAATGCCATTTCACACTTATCATCCCATTTGAAAGGAAAATTTTTGTGTAGTAGATGTGTGAAAGGTAGACATTTATTTGCTATTTGTGCAATGAATCTTCATATAGATTGGAGTCATCCTTGTAGTGACCTTAACTGACTGATATTCCTTGGTGGAGGCATTTCCATGATTGCTTGTATCTTGGTGGGATTTACTTCAATTCCTTTTGCTAAAACTATGTATCCCAAGAGTTTTCCAGATGTGACTCCGAAAACACAATTCTTAGGGTTGAGGTGAACTTTGAACTTTTCCAACCTTGCAAATATTTTTGATAGTATCTTGAGATGTCCTTCTCTTGTGTTTGATTTTTCCAGTATGTCAGCAACATAATCCTCCATGAATGTGTGCATCATGTCATGAAAAATTGTAGTCATAGCTCTTTGATATGTAGCCCCAACATTCTTTAAGCCAAAAGGAATGACGTTCCAACAGTAAGTCCCCGAGGGACATGTGAAATCTGTTTTGTCTTGGTCTTCAGGTACAATCTTGATTTGGTTATAACCAGAAAAACCATCCATTAGTGAATACATGGAATGGCCAGCCATTAGATCTACTATGGTATCAATGCTTGGAAGAGGGAAGTCATCCTTAGGACGTGCCTTATTAAGATCTCTGAAATCTGTGTGCACTATAACACTTTTTTTGGGCTTGGATACAGGAACAATGTTGGAGATCCATTCTGCATAGTCAATTGATTTTATAAATCCCACATCGAGGAGTTTCCTAAGTTCTTCTTTAACTAGTAGTGCCACATGAGGATGCATCTTTCTAAGTTTTTTTTTCACAGGTTTTATTCCTGGTTTAATGGAAAAATGATGCATTATAAGATCAAGATCAAGACCTGGAATGTCTGCATAAGGCCAGGCAAAGTTGACTTGATTTTCTCTAAGCAATTCCATGAACTCAGGTACTTCTTTATCTGTCATTGATGCAACTAACTATAGAATCCTTGGTTTCTCTGTAGTTTCAAGATTAACCACTTTTGTAGGCTCAATCAAGATAGGCGATCCCTCATGATAGTGCTCCAGGAGAGTGTCAAGCATCCCATCATCTGGTGCCTTAAAAAGGTTTTCACCCTCTGATACGCTCTTTGTTTTATCTTTTGTTTGATCTAACACTGCCAGATTCTAGTTTTCACCATTAGATCTTTCCTTTTGATATTTATTTTTGCAGCTAGGAAACTTGACACTCTCCTTATGCCAAAAATTTCCAGTGAAACAATCATTTACATCTTCTGCAGAAAGGAATTTCATAATAGATTCATCGGTTGGAAACATAGGTATACCAAGAGGTTCAGATAGATCCCAATTGATGAGATCGGGATGTTTTAGCAGTAGCGGGTCATTAAGCTGCGTGAAATCGGATATGGTTATGGTCATAACAAAAGTGTTGATAGTATCTGAGGTATGCGGTAGGTCAATGATGGTATTGTCCTTGCAGTAATCTTGTTCGATTAAATCTAACTCGGTATCACTAGAATCATAGTCGCATTGTAGTTCAGATTCATGTGGTTGGGTCCCTGAGCCTTCTCCTTTGATTAAAGTTGGGGTATACTTGTGTATTACATCAACCTATTTTTCCCTCCAGAATTCATCATTATGGATGGTATCCCATTCATATTCTCCAGAGTATGTGTTAGAGTTATTATCAATGAAATTCTGAATTGCTGTCAAGCATGCTTCTCTTGGATCAAAACTTTCTTGCAATGTGAGTACAATATCATTGATTTGTTTGGATGTTGTTTATTTCGAGTTAGTATCATAGCCTATTCCTATTTTATCTTTTACAGTAAGTCTTGGTAGGTGAATAGGCTCAACTACTCCTTTTCTTTTTCTGATAGGACCATTACCATCATAACCCATCTTTTGCATGATTGAGTATCCTTTACCATATTGATCTGTTGGTAACTTGACATTTAGAACTGCTTCATCTTCATCTTCATCTCTATAGAGCCATTTTAACATTTCACTATCCTTGGAATCTTCCATGGGAAATTTCTCTTTGATAAATTTTCCATTGAACTTTGTGATTGGTTATGCCGGTGATTGTGTTGATGTTGATGCTACAAATATTTGATGTTGCGTGATAGAAGGTTGTCCATGTGACCGAGGCGATGTAGGAAGATTAGCCAGATAGAGAGAATATTCTCCTACTCCATTGTCCTTGAATCATAGTTGCTTGTCAAAGCTTTTGGTTATATGATTGATTTGTGTATCAACTTTTGGAAAAGTACTAGCAGGTGCTTCCCGATTGTTGGGGACCAAAGTGTCTTGACTAGCTTTGATGTTGGCACAAGTTTGACTATGAGAATTATTAGCTGGTATTGTGATCTCCCATTCGTCATAAGGAAACTTAAGACATTGATGATATGTGGATGGTACAACTTGCATTTCATGGATCCAAGGATGACCCAACAAGATGTACGCGAGATCACAGTCTAATACTTGACAGAAAGTATTTTTGATAATAGGTCCCACTCTGATTGGTAACATGATTAAACCCTTGGATACTCTTTCCTAATCATCATAGGCTTTAATAGTAATCTTTCTTCTAGGATCAATGAAACCCTTAGAAAATCCTAAATCCCGTATTAATTTCATGGTACATATGTTCAAACTAGCACCTCCATCATTAGTACATGTCTGACATGAAACTTGTGGACCATGACTTCTAAGTATAATGATGAATTATGGGGATGTGTCATGGAAACATCATCTTTTTCAGAGAATGAAAGGCATGTGGGTGAGGAAAAATGTCCCACCATGGCTTGAGATCGATCCACATCTAGATCATTGGATACAGTTGTTTCAATGAGGGCTTTGTCTAGAATTTTCTTATGCGCTGGGGAAATCTTTAAAAGTTCCAAGATAGAGATATGAGCAGAATTTTTTCTGAGTTGATTGATTAAATCGTATTTATGTTGAGGTGGGGGCGTAATGGATTTTGGAGGAGCACCTTTTAGGAAAACTTTATCTTGTGCCCTTGTTGTTACGTTAACTTCTCCATATTCTGTTTTCTCTTTGAATTTATGACATTAACCCTCTCTGCATCGGTGTAGATATGATTGATTATATGCTCATTGATATGATTCACATTTTTCCTAGAAGACTCACCCTTTTGATAGTTGGGAAAAGGGTTTCAAAATGCTTGGTGGTCTTCGTTTGTTGGTTTCCTTCAATTGTGATGATGTCCTTTTCAATTAAGTCTTGAATATAATTCTTCAAGGCTTGGCAATTATTCGTACGATGGCCTTTACATCTATGATATTCACAATAGTATGCATCATTCCACGATGGTGTTTTCACACTAGGTTTGAAGTTATGTTGAGGTGGTAGGGTAATAACATTCTTGGCCATCAAGTCTTTAAGAGTAGATTCCAAGGATTGCCCCAATGGAGTAAAAGTTCTTCTGTTGGAGAAAAATGAAGATTGCTGTGGATTCATGTTGGATGTATTTCCTAAGGCATTGTTGTTTCCACGATACCCTTGATTGTTCGTATTACTTTGATTTGGCACAAAATTTGTATTTTGGTTATTCCTCGGGGGAGGAGGATTGTTTGTTTGATTCGTAACCGAGTTGACGTTGTTATAGTTGTTGCGAGGAATACTAAGAACAACTGGCTTAGGTGAGACATGATGTGCATCTACAACACCATCATTCATCACATTCTTGTTGCGAGTCCAAAACTTAGATTTGTCATTGTGGTGATTTGAGGAGCTAGGATTGTCTCTATCAAGTTTGATTATTCCCCTCTGGGCTAATGCACTTTCAATTGTGATTGCATTTTCAATCATTTTCTGAAAAGAGGGAGGACAATGAAGATTTAGACGATAACTCATCTCTTGATCCAAGCTATTTATAAATGTAGTGATCTTTCCATTTTCAGGAACATGACGTGGATACCTAGCGAACAATCTTCTCCATCTTTGAAGAAATGTGATGAATGGTTCACTCAATTTTTGTTTAGCCTTGCATAGATCAATCATGGTTATTTGGTGTTGTATGTTATAGGAATATTGTGAGATGAACTCGTTGATAAATTCCTCAAATGTTTTGATAGGTGGTGTGATTTTTGATAACCATTCCATGGATTGGCCTCCAAGACTTCATGGAAACAATTGCATTAAGTATGTATCCTCATGAGAAAACTCTAGAGTCATGTTTTAGAAGTCCCTAATATGGTCAATTGGATTCGATTTCCCATTATAACGATCAAACTTTGGGATTTAACAATGTTTAGGAAATTGAATAATGTTGAGACGTCGGTCAAAAGGATATGGACAGATATCATTGAGAGCGTATGTATTTATTGTGGCTCCCCCTTGTAGATCTTTAATTTGTCCTTCTAGTGTTTTAATATGTTGAGTCAAGGTATTTAGATCATATAAGGGTGTATCATTAGGTTTACTCTTTATGTTCTCAGTATCAAAATCATGAGGCAATTTAGCTCCTTTGTTAGCCAGATATAGGAAATATTTTTTTTTGTCGCATGCTAAGATCTTTTCTACTGCTCTGAGAAATTTAGGATCTTGTTCAACTTCTTTAAGGCAATGTTCTTCTTCTTGTTCATCCTCACTATCCTCATGGGGTTTTCTCAGATCCCCGTTAGAAGTAAACATATTTTTTCTCCTTCAGCTATGTTGTCTTCAAAAAGGGGGTTTCGACTCACACTATAAAGAGGATCACTATTTTCACCTTTTGCTTGAGTTTTTGAGTTATGATCTTCTTCTTGAATATATTCCTTTAGTTTATTGTATTGTGACCTTGTAAAAACATGCATATGATTTCAAGATTTTCTTCTAAACTTAGATCATAGTTTGATGAGTGCAACCAATGATGATGTTTTAATCTGATAAGATTGAAAATCTTGTGATATGACCAAAACTATGTTCCTAGTTTGTGGTTGTGGATTCCAATGATGAAGGATGTGAAAATCCTATTGGGAGAAGTTGAACCAAGAATTTAGAAGTTTGAAAGGTGCGCTTGTAAAATTTGATCCTTGTTTTCGAAGAATGATCAGTATATCAAATAGCCTATTTCAACTTATTGAACTATTTGACTAGGATGTGTCGAATATTCTATAGAAGGTTGTGGTATATAGTTGAAATCAAGAGGCTGATTGTGATTGTGTTGTTGTGAGAGGGCTCTTCTTTGAAAATTGTCTTGTGAATCTAGAGGGTCTACAGCGTATTCGTTAGTAAATCCCCTAATAAAATCTTGGTATCTATGGAGAAATTTGTGATAATGGAGCAAGACGTTTTGACTCTTGTATAAAAACTTCATTTGTTGTAAGGTTTTCTTGTAACCTAGAGCTTTCTTGGGTTTCTTGATTCTATTGGAAATTGACCTCTTGAAAAACTTGGTAGATTTCCACTCCCTAATCATGAGAGAAAAGGTTGATACGTTACTGGACCGAGAATGCTATGAACTCAGATTTGTCAAAAACAATGATTCAAGAAAAGTGACAGATGCGCTATTCAATCCCTTATATGTGCTTCATAAACAAGGATATGTGCCAAAGAAATAGTCAAATGCGCTACAATATGTCCCAAATGCGCTACTCTGTATCCTATATGCGCTGCAGGAAAAATGTTGTGACAGTGACTGAAAAGTTTATTTTTAGAATAGCCAGCGTATGCGCCAAAAGACTCAATGCGCTAAAATAGACCCTAAAAGTGCTGAATTAACCAGTGAATGCACTAAAATAGACCTCATATGCGCTAGAATATACCCTATATGCACTAAAATAGTTTATTCCAAGGTAACTTTTTGAATAGTTTGTGAGTAGTTTCAACTAAAATTTGACATGTTCATTTCAGATGATCTTTTATCTAAATTAGTGTGATTGAAAACACAACAAACACCCTGAAAATAGTTGTTTTAAGTCCTATACTAAACATCAAGTGTATGTTTCAAAAAGTGTTTTTCAAAAAGTGTTTTCACAGGTTTTACACATGATAGACAGTTCAAGCAGACTCACTCTTAGTACTCAGGTAGGTCATCATAATAATCAACAACCCACATCTTAGAACTGCGTCAACTCACACAACTGTGTCACCCCCGAAAGGGGCACCCGTGTTTTTTTCTTTTCCAAGCGCGTACTCAGAGTGACGAAAGTGGATACCAGATCCCTTGAGCAAACGGTCTGTGGTAGTTATATGGTGAGTATCTTGGGGGAAGATTCTTCTCTCCCCTTGCATTATGATTATTATGATGTTCAGAAACTGACTTCGGCTGGATACTACACTAGGTTGGGTTTCCGTTCAGTGCAGCAATAATAAACTCCCTTAGGAGACCTCCCAATCTTTAGAACAAAGGATTTGGGGATGGTTATCTTGCACTCTACTGACAAAAGAGGGTTTCCCTTGATTTTCTTTAAATTTTATAGTGGGGCAGAATAGCCTGGCTTTGGCTTGAACCCACTTGAGTCGTTCCTCTTGGGTGACTACTTTTTCCCACAAGAGCAGGCCCTCTACAGGATGTAATAAAGTAGTAAAATTACATGAATGTAAAGGGAAAGTCTGGTATTTTGGTCACCCAGTTAAGGGGAGAGCATAGACCTATGGCTACAAACATAGTAGACATTGTTCTTTTTAAAACCCAAATCACAATGATCTAAACTATGTGAAGATGTTGCTTCACAAAATGCATGGGATTCATTTTAACCGCAAAATCATTGTGTGGTGACTATCCTAGATTACTTCATTTTAAATCAATGTCTATCCTAGGGTTGCTCCTTTTTAAAACCAGCTATGACTATCCTAGATTGTTTCTTTTTAAGCTAGAAAAAGGTTTCGTTTGCGGAAGGCGTCAGATTCAGAAACCTGTTTAGTTACAATCTGCATGTGTTGAAAGATCACCCATATGCGCAACAATAAAAATTTAATGCACTAAAACATATCCTATATGCGCTATAGAAAGTTCCAAATGCACTACAAAAATTCCTAAATGCGCTAAAACAAAATGCTACTACAATTTTTTTTTGTTTTTCAAATATTTTGAATAAACTAAGCTGGATATATGCGCCATTCTGTCCTGTAGATGCACCGTTTTGTTCCTTAAATGCACTGAAATAGTTCCCAGATGCATCGAAGTACCTGCAAAAGTGCTGAAATAAGTCACAGATGCGCTTCAAAAATCCTCATATGTGCTAAAACAAGAAATTTTGCCGAAAATCTGAATTCTTGAACGTAAAATCTTGTCAGAAAACCTGCAGATAAATGTTAAAAATAGGGCAATGCCCCATGGTGGGCACCAGAAATGTGTGGTTGATTTTATGTGTGTTAAATATATAAAAAAAAATGAATCAAACACACCAATAAGACATTATATAAAAAAAAAAATTAAAATAATAAAGATTGCAAACTCAATATCCTGTTATCGATGTCATCCTATCGTCCTCTATCTCTAGTATTTTCATTGATTCCAGCTGGCTCTCAGATTGTATGCTAGGCTCAACGAATAGTCTTCCTAGAGAATGAGATTGAATATGAAATGCATGTAATGCTAAGACATAATTGCTGTAATGCTAAACATGATTGCTAAAATGAAATATTATGATGATGCTATGAATAATAAAGCTATAATGAGAATGCTAGGATGCTATAATGCTAGAATGCAATTAATCTCTAATTCATCTGTTGTGTGTTGTCCCCATTGCTTGGATTGGCAGTGCTATTTATAGAGTTTTTCAAAAGTTTTTGATTGGCTGATATGATCAACGATTGTGAAAATTCCTGGTAGATCGAACGATTGAGGATGGATAAGACTGAAGAAAAACAAAAGAAAGTAGAAATCAAGATTTGTTTTCTTTTTTGTAAAAGAGGTAAAGATAAGATGATAAAGATGAATTGTAAAAAAATCATCTTTTTGTGAGATTATAGAAAGATTTTGAAGAAGATAAATACTAAATTATTAAATTAAATTATTCATTTATGGGTGACACAAAGGTTTTTTTCTTAAAATAGAATATTTACCCTAGATTTGAAGAATAATGGAATATTTCATAATTAAATAAAATATTTAATTATGATTATGAATGAATTGATGTATGTGGGGATGATGTGGGAAAACTATCTGCACTTTCCATACTACCTCATAGTTAGTCTCTAGTAGTATGACACTATGACGTTGTCGTGGCGGTCAACTAGGAATTAGTCACATTGCATGTGCAACTGCAACCTATCAGTGAGCTAATGGTCCATACCATAATAAAGTGCCACATAATGTCACTGACCCCTAGCCAATCCATGATCTGCCTCCAAAATAGTAAATCCTTGAACCTCCACTTTTGCACCAATGGATATGCATGTGGTTTTGGTAGGTCACCTTTGATATGTTGGGGGAAGCCAACTAGCCATGTGTAGGTAATATGCTTGAACACCTACACTTTGAGGAATGTGTAGAATTTCAAACTATAATACTTGTAATGGACATATTGCCTGAGGTCATGATATAGATGCACCAACATGCTATGACCCTAGGTGAATATGATCCTCCTCTCCTCCATATCCTTGATATATTGATGAGGCCCATGTGCAAATGGGATCCTTGTATGTCTATGGCTACTAAGAATTCCACAATCACAATCACAATCATAATCCTTTGCACCAGGGGCACTGCCACTCGTCCCTACTCCAACCATCATAAGTATATATGCTTGGTCGTGTCTGTGGGCACAACTCAGTTGATAAAATATAGCTATCCATCTCAGACATCCTGTACACTTTATGGCTCATCTAATGTAATCCTCCCCCTTTGATGGGGAGGTACAAGATCCAATAGACATTGAGCAATGTGATCATCTTCTCCCCTATAGGGAGATGAAATGACACATTATCTACATCCCACCTCTTCATTAGATCCATCAACATGGTGGGTTAATATCTCATCTCCGATATCTCGTAGATCTACCAAAGACCAACTCGAAAAAATAGGTTGTGGTCCTGAGATGTAACAACTCCTATCTGACTGCGTAGGAGTGATAGATTTGGATCATTGGTATGCTCCCTAAGTTCTAGTAAACCCTACAAAAATGTAACTCTATCATGCAAAATCCTACATCTACTCTAAAAATGTCAAAAATTAAATTTCTAGCAAAATTTTCAACTCTAAATTTTAGGACACTAGCACGCCCTTCTAGATGCCAATGCATCCCTAAAATGCCAACAAGTCCCTTAGAAATGAACACAAAACCATCCCTTGGATGAATGTGTGGGGCCTTGGACACCAACACGCGGTCCAGGATTTCAACATGCACTTGGGACGCTTATGTTGCCCTAATTTTTCCTAGTGAAATTAAATGCATCAAATAAATGCAACATTAATTTTTTTTGGCCTACCTCATCTAGATGCTCCTCTCTCTCCACGACAGTGCGAAGCTCCTCGATATGTAATGACCTAAACTCTCATCAGCAAGGAATTTTTTCTTAAGCTCTATAGAACTTTGGGTAAAAATCGTCATCATGAATAGTGAAAATGAACCCTTATGGGGCCCACCTAGTGAGTATATAGTCAAATTTTCACCGATTTTTGAAATTTTTTGTGGGGTTTCTAATTTGACTACCTTCCTGTTTTACCCTCTTGGTTGGAGGAAAAAACATGAGTGGGTATATATTCACATTTTTGTTAGTTTTTCTTCTGACTCACTAAAGTCTTCTTAAGCATTCTTCTCGCTAAAGTGTCTTCTTCCATTTTTAGAACCAGAAAATATTTGATTTTGTAGTGAAATATTCACGACATATGCTGTAGATTCTCACCGAGCACTATAGGTATCATTTGTTCAACCTCTGTGACCTCTACAGCATCGTTTTTCAAGGAAATTATTGAACTTTTTATATTTAATGTTTTACATCTTTCTAGAGCTACTTTAGTGTAGCTTATCCCTTTGCGCGATCAACCTACCAAAGTAAGGGAAAATGTAGTGTCAAAAATTACACCCTAGGTCAATTTCAAACTTATGCATGGTGCTCGATGCATTTATGAAAAAAATCCCTAATCAAGATTTCATGATTTTGATCTTATGGATGGCAATGATGAAGCATTTTGTGGCTTATGGTTTGAATTTCAGAGGAAATTGGTCAGACTACAGTGCAACACGTAGATGCCTACGTGGCGTGAAAATGTCCTGCTAAAATATGAGATTCAAATGAGAATATTTCACACAAACCATTTATGATGCATATCCCAATGCTGAAATGTGACAGTAATGACTATATTCCTACCCAATCCTAGAACAAAACTTTCTTTTCTCTCTCGTTCTTAGAAGTCTCCACAACTTCTTGCAACATTTTGGACTTAGAGCTCTCTACTTCTCACTCTTAGCAAAACTCTATCAAAATTCTCTCACAATAGCAAGAAATTCTCTTGCACATGATCTCATCACATCTATCATCTCAAGAGAGGGGACACAACCACTAGTAATTCTCTCTTTCTTTTCATTTTATCAATCTTCTCTATTGTCATGTTGAATTGATCTCGTTTAGCATCTTTTAATCGTGACAGGGGTTCTCCTCCATAACAAGGTTTGTTTCTATCACATATATTTTATTTTTATACATTCCAATCTTGTATGGTTGTGTGTGGAGGTGGAAACACCAAAGTGAGGGTTTGATTGAGGAAATCATCTATACAACCCCAACATTTTTCCTCGTCTCCATGTGTGTAGGTGCTAGACATGCTAAACAAATAAAGGACATCATTCTGGTAGTTTCTAGGCTTGATTCATACAAATGACAGTGCAAGTGCACAAATTTATTCATAGTGAATTGGCATCCAAGGCCAAGACTTTGTTCGTTTGGTATCACATCTTGTATATTCTGTACTTTCCATTTATGTAGACTAAACATTTTTATCATTTTGGTACATACAAGTTATCTGATATTGTTAGTTATATTAATGTAAAACTTAGCGTAGATTTTAGTTTTAAAGCATTTATATTTCTAGTTCACTTGAGCAAGGTCAATTGAGGTAGTTGAGAGATAAATTTTCTCTTTGAGATCCCATTATCTTGAGGATAGAAAATTTCCTCCTCTACACTATGATAAAAATAAAATAGGCAAGGAGAGTGCGATTAGGGTCATAAGATGGTTTGATCTTATCCCCTTTAAATTATATTTCCTAATTAATTATTTAGTTACTTAGGTTCCTTTTCACACTAGATACTTAAGCTTACTTAGGTCATTTGCTTTAAATGTCTCATTTCATAGGATTGAGACATATGCAATGATTTATTTTTTATCCTCAACTAGGGTTTCTCAAGGGTTGATTTTTTATTTCTTATAAATATTCTCATAGTGTCATTCATATTGAGTGAGGTTTAAACATTCATAATTATTCTTAGTTTTTGGATCTATAGTCTCTTTTCCTTCATAGGTTTTTATTTTCTCACTTTCTTTGACAAGGGGGTTGATTGCATGTGATCCTTGAAAGTTGTAGGGTTGAGAAATCAACTCTAACATGATACCAAAGCTCCAAATTTGGGATGCCTTATCTATTGTTTGAGAGTTTTGATCTTCAAGGAACAAAGATGCATCATGGAGTGAAATGAACTTCGCCGTTATGTCCAAAAGACCAAAAAACTCTAAGGTCGCTTGTCCAAACATTGAAATCGGAGTAGGAATTTTTTTTATAATTTTTTAAGGCTGAACAAATTTCAAAGAAAAATCTATAAACTATATGAATTTGTATTGTTGTATAGATTAATATGACATCATGCAATAGCCATTAATTTCTACATAGGCTATGTTCTTCTATTTTTTCTAAATAAATTTATTACAATTTTTAGTGTCATTTTTTCCTTTTGGGAAAATTTATTACATTTTTGGCAACAATTTTGGCAATTTGGTTGGGTTTTTTTTGCTTGGTAGAAATAGAAGATGCTATTGTTGATTTCCCTTTTGCTGGCCAACTACACACCTCACAACACCTGCTGATCACCTGCCGCTTTTACCCTCCCAATGTTGTCGCTAAAACTAACAGTAAATAGCATCCTAAAACCATTTATTGTCTTAGAAAATGATTTTACAATAATTTTTTTTCTATTTTTTTATAATTTGGTGATTTTTTGTTAAGTTTGTTGGTTTTTGAAGTTTGCTTTTTTATAGTTTACAACTCAATCGATGGTTTCAGGTTTCACTAGTAGTTTCTTGGTTAAATAATTATTTATTGATGATTCAAGGAATATTTTAGCCCATCCAAGTATATTTCATTGTTTTTTTGTTGTTGACGTTAGTCCTATATGAACCACCCTACCTTGTCCCATAGTCCTAATTTTCTTTAAAGGAGCTATTTTTTTGGCATAACTTGGGCATATAGTGTAGAATTTTGGAAAACAAGATATCCTCAAAAAGTTGGTTCTAAGTACTTTTTAGGGGTGTAAATATTTTTTTTCTTCAGATTTTTCTATTGGTATATTTTATCACTGTATACACCTAAAAATGGTCTGGAGAATATAATTAATAAAATATGATTTATTTGATTAATTAACCTTAAATTCATCCACTTAATAAATAAATATAAATATTTATTTATATAGTTCACTTTTAATTCTTCTATTTTTATCATATTATTTCCTCTTAATTAAATAAACAAATTTAAATTGTTTTATTTAATTATTATCATTCTTATTTTCTTCTAAATTTATTCATTATTATATCTTAATCACATCATTTTATCTTAATTAAATAAACAAGTTTAAATACTTTGTTGTTTAATTATCATATCTCTTCTATATTTATTTAATAAATAAATTTCTATAGTTTTCTTTATTAAATTATTTATTCTCTTTTGATAATTTGAATAAATCAAAATATTCAAATAAAGGAAATTTCCTCTATTCACTCACCAATAAAATTAGATATTTTATATCTAATTAATTCAACTGGCATTCATGAGAAAGCTGTGAAGACAAATTGGAGATCAATTTGTCAATCTCCTTCCTCTGATCCTTCCTATCCTCTAGAAAAATGTTTTTATGGTAAAGAAAAATCCCCATGATCAGTTCAAACTTCTTCATTTCTCACCATTCAATCCTCAAGATCGAATCCACAACTTTGCCTTGCTGCCACATCATAGGATGTTGCCGTGAATCTATATATACAACCTTTCTCCACACGAAATGGATCCCATCTTTGTGCAAACTTACTCTAGAGAAATAGAGAAATAAAGCATTCAACATATAACAATCATTCTAGAATAGCAATAGCACTCTTTTTATCATAATCATGGCATTTTATTTAGATTCATCATAGTTTACGATAGCTTTATTTATCTGTTTTATGTCATTTGCATCAGAAAGATTACATCATATCTTTTAGAAATCATTATCAATCATTAGATTATTGCATCTTGCATTATCCCATTCACTAAATAGGCATTTTAATAGTTACACTGCTAACCAAATCTGAGAGCACTCTGTGATTTAATAAATCTTTGGAGATAGGGAACAATGAGATGCTTTCAAGAGTTTTCTTGTACTTTAATTTGTTTAATTGTTGATTCTCTTGATATGATGTTTCATTAAGAAGTGTTTTTAGTTATTTTACTCTTACTTATTCCACACTTACATTTTGGCACCCACCATGGGGCCCTAACCCCATATTTTAACAATTTTTCTAAAAAATGTTTGTACAGGTTTCTGGTGTGTTTCTTTTAGCATGACCAATATTTTACAATGCTTCCACTAGAAACTTTAGCACATCTAATGTCTGTTTTGGTGCTTCCATCAAAAAGTATAGTTCTTTTGAAGAATGTTTTAGCGCATCGACCAGAAGCTCCCAACGAGATTGATTGTTCCATGTTCAACCTTGTTTTAGCGCATCCGATCAATTCTATATCACATTTGACAAATTCTGTAGCATATCCGACAAATCCTACAACACATCTGGTCAATTAAGTGGTGCATATGACCTCTATTATAGCACATTTGTAAATAAGTTGTCTGGATCTGACACAACTGCGACCAGTGATTTCATTACTGCTTTTGGATTAAAATGAACCAATCCTAGGGTAATCATTTGGATTAAAATACACCAATCCTAGGGTAGTTATCATACATTTTCTATCTCAGTTAAAATTAACATCATATCTTTTGTGAAGCAATATCTTCACATAGACTAGCAAACTACCATTTGGGCTTTAAAACTAAACATTGTTTACTATGATTGTGCGGTGACAGGCCTATGCTCTCCCCTTAACTGGGTGATCAAAATGCCAAACTCATCTTTTGATTTCATGCACTTTATGCTTTATTAAATCCTTTAGAAGGCCTACCGTAGTGGGAAAAAGTACTCACCCTATGGGAATGACCTGAGTGGGAACAACCAAAGCTAGGTTTTCCAACCCACTATAAAATAAAAGTAAATTTGGGGAAACTCACATTTACTAGAAGTGTGCAAGATAACCATCCCCAAAATATTTTTTCTAAATATTGGGAGGTCTCCTAAGGGAGTTTACCATTTTCCACTCCGAACGGAACACTTATCTATGAACCATAATGTAGAATCCAACTGTGTTAGTAACCAAACATTGTAATACTCATGGTGCAAGGGGAGGGAAGAATCTGACCCTAAGACACTCACCATATAATTTCCAAGGACCATTTTCTCAAGGGATCGAGAAATCTAACTTTGAGTACGTGCCTGGAAAAGACAAAAACATGGGCGCCCTCTAGGGGGTGACACGACTGTGTGAGTAGATGCAAATTTAAAATGTGGGCTGTTGAGTATAACAATGACCTTTTTGACCTTAAGAGTGAGTCTACTTGAAGTGTATTCTTTGTCAAAAACCAATGGAAATAAAAAAATATCATGTTTGATTCTTGAAACATATACTTATTTTTTAGATTCTAGAACTTAAAAACAACTGTTTTACAATTGCTTGCTGTGTTTTCAAATCATTAATTCAGATAAAGATCATCTAGAAAACATAAAAGGTTTGAAAAGTCAACCTATAAAAATTTATGATTAGGGATTGGAAATCAACAACATTTGTCAAGAAATCCCTCACAAAAAGAGTCAAGAAACCAAAGAAGCAACTTAGCTACACAATTTTTTTGAAAAGGAGACGCTTCTTATATCAAAGTAGAAAAATATTACTTAAACATCAAACTTTTATCCATAGGTACCATGACTTTGCTAGAGGATATACTGATGATTTTTCCTTAGAGCCTTTATGTTCACAAGCTTATTTTCAACGGAGAGCTCTTTCACAAAAACATAATCATAGTCGACCCATTTGTCAGTATTTCATCCCACAACCATAAACACAATATTCCAATAGGCTAGATCAATTCTTACAATAAAGAAAAAACTTGGAAACATTAGGTTTATCATAAAAAAAAATAGAGATTTTCTAGTAAAGATACTAGGTTAAAATACCCCAAATTCAAAAAATTACACCCAAAAAAATCAGTCCCTTTACTAAGAAAAAAATCAAACAACACTGTGGAGTCCCTAAATAGTGCTTACATGATCTATTTTAGTGAATCTACCCTGTCTTTTGGCGCATCCACAGTTCAAATAACACATTTATAGTCTTTTTTAGTGCATAAAAAAAAAATTTTAGCGCATCTGTTAGGTCTTTTAGTGCATCAGAAGACTATTATAGTGCATCAAAAAAATCAAAAACCAGAGAGCTATTTTTACCTCCTATTAGACAGTTAACATCAAAATTCAGATCTTTATTAGAACAAAAACATTTTCTCAGTCAAAACAAAGTCTTAAACCTGCATAAACTAGACTTTACAATTGAATTTTTTCAAATCAAACCAAGATCTACCATCCAAAAGTGTCTCAATCAAACACATTTGATTAGTAAGTTAAGTTTCAGGATCAGTCATCCTAAATCAAAGAAATGAAACCGTATAATAAAACTTATCAACTTAGTCTAATCAATAGAATCTATCATTCTATTTTGACTTAAGTTAATATCCTTGACACTGTACCAAACTAATATCAAAATTTTATTGAAAACAATAACGTTTGTATGTCCATTTTAACAAGGTCACGAAGACTAAAATTCCAATGAACAAGAAATTGAAACTCAAGCCACCATGGCTAAAATAGATGAGGATCAATTGAATGCTTTAACTCAGTAGATGGATAACCTTCAACAACAATTCCAAGATATACAAAGAGAAACCACAAAAAGATATCTGATGCCAGACATTTACCCATATCCTCTTGACCAAACAATGAACATGATACCTTCTTCACCAAAAACTACATCATCCAAGTTCAATGTCTTTGAATTTTTACAAAAGTTCAATAAGCCCAAATCTAAGTCCTCAAACACAAATGATATTGAGCAATCCTATCATGTCATGCATTTATCTCCATCCACCATAAGCCAAAATAAACCTCAAGATTCTTTCACTCAAGTTAAAAATTCCATCCAATCATCATCTTCTATCATATCTTCAACATCCAATGATTCATGCCAATCTCTCAATCCAAACCATGCTAGCATAGAATCCCATACACATCAAGATCACAATATTCTTTCCTCTCCATCCAATGATATCCAAATTTCACAAATTCTTCCAATCTTTGATCAAGATCCCATTTTTCAAGAATATTATGATGATCCCCTCCTTTCACTTTTCATCCAAAATAATTCCCTTCCATCTCAAGAGACAAGTATCCTTCCAAGTTCTTCTTCCACATCATCTAATCAATCCATACCATCTCATGATTCTATTGCATCACAAGAGCATGATAGTTCTTCCATCCTATCTAATGATGTCTTACCAACTAATGATCAATACAAAATTTCTACAAAATCTCATGATTCCATTCCTCATCAAGATCAAGATATGCTTCCATTCAAGGATACCCTTTCATCCCATGAAGATGTTTATCCTTCTCATGATCAAGATATTCCTTTCATACCACTTCATAATCCTTTTCCAAGTCAAGATCAAAACACCCCATCATCTCCATGTCAAGAGCCTATCACACCTATTCAAGCTATCTATGAACCCCACACCTATAAGTTGGGATCCTCCACCTATATCCATTCTGGTTTACTTCCAACACCTATCCTCTCATCCATATCATACCCTCCCCAAAATGGACTCACATCTTGTTTCAAAAACAATACATATCCCATTGGTAAACGAATGTTTCAAAGTATGAATTACAAAGGAAAAGGATTAGGCCTTCATGAACAAGGTATCCTATAACCCCTTTCTATTCAAAGAAACCCATATCACCACAACCTTGATTATATGCCTAAGTGTCCTAGTTCATCAAACCTTCCATCTATCCTAGGTCCTCATTCTAGTTCATCAAACATTCCATCTATCCTAGGTCCTCATCCTAGTCCATCAAACCTTCCCTCTATCCTAGGTCCATATCCTATTTCTCAAGAACAACAAAGGAACACATCCTTGATGCCCTTTCAAAATTCTACCCACATGAACTCATCCATAATACCTCCATATCATTCATCTCAATCTACCCCTCCCATTTCTCTTGGAAGAAATTTGGGTGCCAAATATCAAAAGCTTCTATATCAAAATCCACATGTATCAAAGGATCAACATGTCTCCTTGAAGAGACATGCAAAAATAAAAGAAAAATCTAAAATCCCACAAAGGCCCATAAAACAAAAAATGTCAAAGACCACAAAGGTTCATAAATCAAAATAAAATTTTAAAAGGTCACAAAGGCCCATCAAAGCAAATGGGAAATTTTCAAAAACCACAAAGGTCCATAAATCAAAAAGAAAAATGTCAAAGGCCACAAAGGACCACAAAGCAAAAATCAAAGTCAAAAGTCATGTGGATTCCTAAAAGTCTCATAGAAGCAATAAAATCTAAATTGGAATCTAAATTTGCTAATCCAAAAGCTTCCTCCAATTTTCCATCTAATAACCTATCAACTTCCAAATCCATTTTTTCTCCATCACTCCACCACCCTTCAAGGTGTGTGCCAACATTGATCTTTCCATCCTTTCCATCTATCCATCAACATGCCTTCCAACCTCCTATCCATTATCCAACATTCATCCCCCATCATTCTTCTTTAATCCAAACCTTTGCATAAGTCCTTAGATTCTTCCATCATATTGTTAATCTGCCAACATTTAGGAGTCCAATTCCCATTTCCATGCTTTATTAGAGGGATATTTGGTTTTGAAACTTGATTCTTTTAAGTCCTTCCTCCATCTCCCTATCATCCATATCCTATCTTCCATATTCCTCTTGCACTCCACACTTAGGGACAAGTTTTGTCCATCTTACCATTCATGGTCATTCTCATTCCTTACATTTCCACCTTTGATCTTGACAAGGTTAAGGATCTTCTTGAACATCATATATCTTATCCAATACACTTTTTCCATATCTTATATACCATATCCTTCACCTTATCCATATTCCATCATTCTTACTAGATACATCCTTTCTTCCTGTCCTTGGTCTTGATGAGGAATAGGGGAAAAATAATTGGGCCTTGTGTCTGTATCTTATCTAGTTACTCTTGATCATCCCATTAATTATCTTTATCCTTGCATTTATTCTATTCCATATCTCCTAGCTTATCAAAATCCATGTCATCATGTCCCTTTGCAACCTTGAATCTTATCATGTAAATCATATTTGAGCCTAGTTGTAAAATATTATCCAATCCTCATATCTTTTGTCAATCAATCATAAAAAATCATCAATCTTATCATACTTAGGGGAATCAGTGATCCTAATTACTTATCATAATCATGCCTTATGGAATCAATCATTCCTGGCATCTTAATCAATCAACCATTATCATCTTTCGACAAGAGATATGTTGCTTGTGTGACATGTTTTGCAATGAATCTTTCATTTTGATCTATCCTTTATCCATGGTTGCATTACCTCTATTGTGGGGTATCTTGTTCCTGCAATCAGTCATATCATACCATTCCATAAAAAAATCCAAAAAACCAATTTTTTTTCAAAAAAATCCAAAAATCCAAAAAAATCAGAAAATCCAAAAATCCCCCAAAAAAAAAAAAATCTGAAAAAGTGCAATAAAACCTCATGTACATATCCTAGCATCATAGGCGTGTCTCACCCTAGCTTGGGGGAAAAATCCTGAACTCATTAGGGGCAATAAAACATTGAGCTAAAACAAATAGATAAATAATCAGTATGGAAAACATAGCAAAACACAATGATCATAGGGAAACTCAATATTGAACAATCAATCATCAATCAACAAAAGATAAAAACATCCAAATCAAACAGCTTAAATCAATCAATCAAATCAAATCTAAATGGATGATATTCTTTTGAATCATGATTTTATCACTTTAGCTTGAATGTTCAAATGTTGTGTACTTTGATTTTTGATATCATATCTTTGGAGTAACTCAATGATGTATTGAACTAGAGAAGCAATGAAGGAGTATGATTTTTCTTTGTCTACTGTCTGTGAATTAATCATAATTACTCTATGAATTTTTATGAGAAGTGCTCTACAAAGTATCATGGATGACATTCCAATTCACATAGGAAAGTGGTTAATTCTTGTTTGCTTATGCAAGAAATTCTCAGGTCACCTCAGTTTAATTATACCTAGATGCTTGTGTTAACTTGCAATATCAAAAATCATGAAAGAAGTACTTAGGTCATCATGGTCTAAATTATACCATCGGTGCTTGTACTCACTTTCAATATTTTAAAGGCTCAATGATGATAAAAGCACAACAAATCAACTATTAGGATGACAACCTTTGCATCTTTAGATTTGCATGGTTAAAGTAGATTGCATCCATATTAGTTTGCATCTATATTTAAGATGTTCCAAGGCTGGAAAATCAATAACATGATAGAATAATCATCATGTCTCAACTAAATCAATGTATACATTAGGTCTCGGTACATCATCAAGTCTCAGTACATTAATCAATCCTATACTGGGGCATATCAATCAAAGCTGATAAACCACATTGACTGATAATATCTCAATCGGCCTACATCAAGAGGTGGAATCATGTCCCAAGTCTTTGGAAAGCATTCTCGAGACTAAGGAATTCTAAAATCCTCCTATGATCATAACATATTACAAACCAACAAGCTTATCAATCAACCTATCAATCAATCTATCATTTGATCCTCACCTATCATGAGGTCAATCATTAAGCTATCATTGATCCTCGCCTATCATGAGGTCAATCATCAAGCTATGATTGAACCTCACCTATCATGAGGTCAATCATCATCATCCTATCATTAATCCTCACCTATCATGAGGTCAATCATCATCCTATCATCAAATCAAACAATCGACTAAAGTGATTATCAATCATCAAACACAAGGAGGCAAAACATGGCATCAATTTAATCAATTTTGCAGAGTCAATATTTCTTTTTTGGGAGATAAATCATAATTATCAAAACATCAAAAAATAATAAAAAATTTGAAAAATTCCAAAAAAATCATAAAAATCATCAATTTATCTCCCGAGGGGGCATATATCCATCATCAGCTAAAATCAATGTCTGGGGCAAGTCTGGGGCATATTGAAATTTTTTTCATCGATAATAGCATCAACAACAAAATTTTCTTTGAATCAATGTGTAAACACATCACTTCAAAGAGGTGCAAACTGTATACACCTAAAAATGGTCTGGAGAATATAATTAATTAAATATAATTTATTTGATTAATTAACCTTAAATTCATTTACTTAATAAATAAATAGAAATATTTATTTATATAGTTCACTTTTAATTCTTCTATTTTTATCATATTATTTCCTCTTAATTAAATAAACAAATTTAAATACTTTATTTTATTTAATTATTATCATTATTATTTTCTTCTATATTTATTCTATCCTAATCACATCATTTTATCTTAATAAATAAACAAGTTTAAATACTTTGTTGTTTAATTATCATATCTCTTCTATATTTGTTTAATAAACAAATTTCTATAGTTTGCTTTATTAAATTATTTATTCTCTTTTGCTAATTTGAATAAATCAAAATAGTCAAATAAAGGAAATTTCCTTCACTCACCAATAAAATTAGATATTTTATATCTAATTAATTCAACTAGCATTCATGGGAAAGCTATGAAGACAAATTGGAGATCAATTTGTCAATCTCCTTCCTCTGATCCTTCCTATCCTCTGGAAAAATGTTTTTTTGGGGAGGAACATTCCCCATGATCAGCTCAGACTTCTTCATCTCTCACCATTCAATCCTCAAGATCAAATCCATACCTTTGCCTTGCTACCACATCACAGGATGTTGCCATGAATCTATATATACAACCTTTCTTCATAGGAAATGGATCCCATCTTTGTGCAAACTTACTCTGGAGCAATAGAGCAATCAAGCATTCAAGGATCAATCATTTCCACCTAGGACCCTAATTTTATATAAGAATTTATTTATTTTTAAATAGAAGGATTCACCATCGCAATTAATTTATTTTCTTATAATTTTCCAAGATTCGCCAAGATTTTCTACAAAATTTTAGTGATATAAAAAAACACCAATAAAATTATACTTTTTCAAAAAAAAAAAAGATTCACAATAGAAATTAATAGTTATCACTATTTCAAAGATCTTCACAACTATCCATGGACTTTTTCTAGATTTTGTCCTAGCTATTTTTATTTAGTTTGTTGTTATTTCATATTTTGGTTGATTACTTGGATATTGTGACACTTGTAAAAGTTTTTTTTTGCATGTGATTATTTATTTTGAACTATTCTATATATATCTCTAATATTTTGTCCTTTCTAGGCATTGTGAGCATCTTTTGAATGTACCTTTTCATTCGTAAATGCATTGAGATAAATTGATACTATTGTACATGCTTTTGTGGATTTCACACATCGTTATGTGTCATACTTTGTAATTGCACTCCTTTATTTAAAGTACCATGGGAGGTTTATTTTATACATTGTTATTTGCAATCATAACCTTGTCTACCTTCATGTGTGTGTACCTTGTTTTACACAATATTTTTTCTGTTGCAAGTACTATCTTTTGCACATTTTGATGATTTCTCTTCTCCTTCATGCACTACATTGTGACACAAGAATATAGTGGAAATTTCATCCATCTCCCTTGTCACTATTATGGGGGGTTTCATATGATTGGTACTAATGCTTCCTTGGTTTCAATTTGGAGTGAGCTATGTATCTAGGATTTGTTCCTTTGTACTAGGTGGATGGAAAAAATGGCTATCCATACATTTTGGTGAGATGCAACACATACCTTATAGACACTCTTGCATTCCTATTTTGTGAAGGTGAATTTCCATCCTTATTTGATCAATTTCTTTAGATTATTGACACTTGCAATTTCAATTTTGTAGTATTCTTATGCATTGGTTGAGTAGTGCCCTCAGGGTTACTTGTGCAAGTTAATGTGGCATCTATATTTTGTATTATTAAATTGATTCCTTTATTTTCCATCTAATCATTTCTTAAGTAGTGTTGTTGGGGTCACTCATGTATAATTTTATCTTCTTGGTCCTGATCCTCATCTTGTTTTTAGAAGAGGTTCTTTAGTTTTAGTAATATAATAGTCATGTTTTGACTATTATTTGTATATTCTTCATGATTCAATGGTCTTCATATTCCTATTTTTTGGAACGTATTCTTTTGGATACTTCTTATTCCTTCATATTTCTTTCTCTCTTTTGGAGAGGATTTTCCCATGAGGTTTTCTCATTTTTCTTTGGTTATGAGAGATATTTTTAATTTGTCCATAGGTATCTCATCATTCCCAATTACTAGATCCATCCTTTGATTTTTATGCATTCATCATTTAGAGGTTTTAACTTCTCCCTAAGTTGCATTTAATGGGGGATGTTGGAGTAAAAGTGTATTCACCTAATTAACTATTTAATTACTTAGGTCCCTTTTCACACTAGATACTTAGTATTGAGAGCCAATATTAGAACTAGCATCAAGTGCCAATAGAAAGTGTTAGTAGCTTGATAATACCTACATAAAATACTAGTTCTTTGTCACATAATAAATAGTAAGTGACAAAATGAGAAATATGTGATACTATCATGATGAATATAACACACATCCCATACTACAACCCATTTATCTTCTAAATTTATCATATATTACTTAACTGTGACACCCTTATAGTCAGCAATGATTCATCCTAGAAATTATGACCACTACCTCTCATGTACCACACAAATAAAATAAAATAATGTCACATGGTCTAAACAAGGAACAAAACCCATAGTAACTATTAACATGTGGAAGGTTTTTTAAAATGTTCCCTTCTGCTCCCTTTCTTGCTCATAGATTGCCCTCAACTAAGAATAATCCCATGTTCTAATTCTTGGTTTGGTACTAATGCTTCCTTGGTTTCAACGTTATGCTAGGAATGGATGTTGTGATGTTACCCTCTAAATATTTTAGGGAAGTTATTGGGATTGGTTTGGATTTGTCCAGGGTCCATCATGTTTCCACTTAGGTGATACTTGGTTCTCTTGGTTGCCATATTATAACTAGAAAGAAGGATACTAATTTGAGGTCTAATTTCCAACATTCATATTCTTACATTGATAGTTTTTGAGTTCTTCCTCATCCTTAGCAACAAAAATATACCCCTTCCACTATGGTGGTTTGTGGTCTGAATGTTCTAAAAAATAAAGACATTTATTTGTGTAGGGGTTTGGTTTATAGATTCAATATTTTTGGCCTTCCCTTCCTAATATTCCCAAATGGGTCTTTAGATAGATTAAAGGTCTATCATTGAAGGAAAGATCAATCTCTTCCCTTTTGTTGGAGGTTTCTTCATTAAATTTTTTTTACTCTTCAAAGTATAGGGATTTAGTGCTTGATGGTGGGTTTTGTTTGTGGGGAGAACACTCTCTCTTGATCAAGCCTTAGTCTCCTTCAACCCCATCTAAACCTCTCAAACTTAGGTTGGTGTGGGTTTTAATGCTGAATCTTCCTCTTCAATTTTGAGAAGATTATTGCTATGAGGCCATACACAACTCATTGGAATTTTTTTGAAGGGATTACCTTGTGAATATTCTAATATATTTTCAACATGTAATAATATGTATCAAGAGTTTAAAGGTAATATATTCTATTGGATTTTCTTAAAGGTTTAGAGTTTATATAGCACATTTTCCATCAACACTATATTTGTACTAACCATACTCAATTTTTAAATTCTTTTACCAATGAAAATCAACAACATAAACTTGTAAATAGAGAAACACTACTATCATATAGTATGATATAATAAATCAACTTCATACATCTGCTATTATGAAGTCTTGATGAATATTTATTCACCAAATGATGCCAATACATGAAATATACATACATAAGAACTCCCATATGAAATACCTTGAAAAAGAGAGGTGAAGATGAGTATTGCAAGTCTAAAATGTCAGGAAAGAACTATTGTAGGTCTTCTGTTCATGAATTGTAGGTCATAGCAGCCATGCAAACTCATCAAGAACCCCTTTTGAATAAATAGAAAACCTCCAATGATAGCTATCAACAACCATATACACCCAACTTCTAGTTGTACCCAACACTAATAGGAGTACTGGAATAGGGGTGACTAGTAAGGTCACACATCAAATCCTTCAATTGCATGTCTGACACATATCCAAATTGAAAATGCTCAAATACACATAATATTTGAAAATAAACACTAAATCAATTCCAAAAGTTTACAAGTCAAAACACATAAAAAAACTTTAAATTTGAAACCCCAATATGCAATCTTTGTGAAGAACAATGGCGATTCCTAAGTAGAATCACTCCAAACCAGCTAGGGATTATCTTTCAAATCTGAAGCTAGTTATCCAATGAGGGTTTTCCTCCCCAAAAAATCAAAGGAAGAACACATAGGTTCAATACAACAACATTCATTATGTGTGCTCTTCAACATATGAGAAATGAGAGCCCCAAAATATAGTTTTTTTGTTGCTTTTTCTAAAAGCATTTTTTTTCTTTTTCATTGTTTTTTTTGTTTTTGAAAAAACACTTTTTTGATTTTTTGAATTAAATAATTCATTACATGTAAAAGACACTTTATTCCTAGGAATCAAGTTTTGAGGGAAGAAATTCACTTTAATAAAATATAACACTTCAAAACATTTTAACATTTAATATTATAAACTTAAGTATATATTTTAAATACTCCACTTGAGTTGTAGAAAGTACCTCCAAGGATTCAAAAATCAATTTTGATCATGTCAAGATGTAACTAAAGTTGGGGAATGATGATAGGTGTCAATTCAAAGATTTACTAAAAATAGATGTGCTCTCCAAGATGTTTGGAGAACACCCCAGGAGGCCAAAAACACTTCTAAAATCATCACTACAATCCATAATTCCCATTGAATTCAATGCCACAAATAGATGCCAAGAAAACCTGAACCAATGTACTCCAATACTTTGGAGTTCCCTTACAACACTAATTAGCCAATGAGAAGTTAGGAAATAGGCCAACAATCACTACACTGACTAAGTTGAGAAGGGGACATTATAAGATCACACAATAACATGCCACCTTTCTATAAATCGTAATATATTCAAGATATATAATTCTTCCTATTCTTCTCATTAATTAATTGAAACTAATTTAACATGAAATTTCAACCTAACAAAAAACAACACAAATGTTCCTTTGGTCCCTTGGTTAAGATAATAAAAAATAGTTACAAATCTTCTTGAGATAATAAAAAATATTCTCTCCTGGTGCCTTTGGTCCCTATCTTGCAACAAGAATGCATTCACCACCTACTCACACTCAACAAAATACTAAATTAGAGCTAAGAACGAATACCAAATGCTTGCACCCCATGCATCCACCTCCATCACCACCTTAAAGTCATTTGTCCTTACTAGTGCTTCACAATCATGAACACTAGATGCGGTCAAATATCTCATATGCACAATATAATCAATGACAATTACATTACTTTCCAATCAATCCAACTCATGATGAGAGATCTAAAGATGTACTTATGTAACACCCCAAATTATTAATACCATTTATTTCTAAAGATGCATGCTCACTTAGAGAGGAACCAAAATTTTCTAGGTAGTTAGTAGCACCATTTCTCTCTCTAATGGTATGAACACATCTATACTTTGAGAACTTTCCCAGCATGGTAATTACTTCCTCAAGGTAAACTACCATCCTTCGAATGGGACAATAATATTTATTGACAACTTTAATTATAATCTTTGAGTCACTTTTCATTACTATCTACCAAAAAATAGCTATGTAGGCCAACTTTAATTTTTCTAGAAGGGATGCCCATTCTATCTTAATATTTGTTTTATCTCTTATATGCAACAAACTCACCATCTTCAATCCTCATTATTATCATGAAGAATAAAACCCACACCCATTGTCCCCAAATTTACTTTAAAAGAACCATCAAAATTTAGTTTGATACCTTCTATTTGCATTGTCTGAAGATAAAAATAGTTTGATACCTTCTATTTGCATTGTCTGAAGATAAAAATAATCTTCTTAGCCTAGTGTCAACCTCACAATCTAGTACCCCTTGAGTGGGTGTTGCCTCAATATTTTTATCACATTCATTTTCCATAGTAAGAAAATGGATGAAAGCATGAAGTTGTGTCACTCTTTTGGACAACATTTTTTTTCAAGGATTTTGTTGAACAAGTGTTTGACCCAACACTATGTTTGGCATCAACATCAACCACACATCAAGAGGGGTTGAGACCAAGGGGGATTTGAATAAACCATGTTCGATTGAATCCCCCAAACTTATCTAATTGCCAAAAATGCCCAAAATCCTCATTTTTAATTTCAATTTTTTTTCTTTGACTTGCTTGGTCAAAGATATAAGAGATTGGATGAGTTAATTATAGATTTTGACAATTGTTTACATGGACAAGTCTTCATTTCACCAACTTGTTAAATAAAGCCATCTTGTATTTATCAAAATTTGATCTCAAAATTAGGGTCTTGATAATTTGTTTTGTTGAAATGGTAATTTGTAGATTTTTACTTTTTGTATTATGAAAGAAAATACTTAATTTTAAATATTCTCTAGGGTTTGTTATAAATATACCCAAGGTTTAGGACTGATGTTTGAGGGAATAATTTAGTTTTCAAAATTTGAATGAAATTTTAAATATTTTGGTTTTAAGAGTAATACTTTCAAATTGTATGTGCATGCACAATTTAGTCATCATAAATTGAAGGAATACATATTTATTAAATAGTTTAAAAATTTGTACTTATTAAGTTTTAGAAATTTTGTAATTTATGCATTCATTAAATAGTTTTAAAATTTATGTATTTCACATACAAAATTAACATATCAACACACCTACAAATTGAAATTAGTTAGTAGCACAATAATATGTCCTATTAGTGGGCCAACCTTAAAAATACCTAAAAGCATATTAGGTGAAAAATGCATCAAAAGTTCAATCTACCCCCTAGAGTTAGATAAAACCCCTTATATTGAATCTTTGTGTGGAGCCTTTGTTGTAGCCTCTTCTATTCCTATCCACATGTTGACAAAAATGCTAGTTCATGTCACATTTTCATCAATGAAATAGTCATCCAAAGATAAGTTTACAAGTACATAGTCCTTAATGTTAAATTTCTAAAATTTCTAAAATGTGTTATATTTTAAATATTTTTATAATCAACATGGGTCCATTACAAAAATAATGACCTCTACTAAGGAATTGGAAAAAAAACAAAAGTTGAGTGCACTTCATATGGATGTCCTTGTTTTAATGGAAAATTAATAATTTCAATATATACATAGACAAAAACGCATTATGATAAAATATAGGTAATTGTTTTGTTATTAATAGGTATTGAAGTTAATGATCTATATCCAAGAAACTATGCAAATAATTTATTTTTATTTAAAATTATATGTAATGATAAAATGCTAATAAAAATAGTAAAGAATTAAAAATACTTTCTAGTAATTGTTTTATTATCAAAGCATAAAAAAAATGGAGCATCAACACAAGGAAGGCTTTCGACAGCACAGGGATCTGCACTATGGAGCTGGGGCACAGGCCCGTTGGCCATTCAACAAACGAAGGGGCCAGAAGTACCATAACCCCAGAAGGGTAGAAATGAATCAGGCTTGGCAGGCTCCAGCAAATAAGAATATTACGGCTGGTGATTTGGACGCTGGTGGAGGAAAATCCTGACTGCAACCACAAAAGGGTGATCATTTTAGATCTTGGCATTTAACGTAGAGGGTTGACTTTAGACAAGTAGAAGGCAAGTTTTGGTGACCGAAGCAACAAGTGGATAAAGTTGGCACAAGTAAGGTAATGCCGAGTATCTCTTATGCAACTATGACTTCTTTGCTTCTGGAAAATAGAGAATGGAATGATTCAGTCATTTTTTTAAAAGCTAGGGCTTTTTTCATGAAATAGGGGGGGGGGGAAATGGCTTGCTTTCACAAAAATTTGGGCATGGTGTGATAAAAATTGGGGAAAAGAGTGTGATCTAAAAACCCTAGAAAACAGTTTTTATCTTGTAATATGCAAAAAAACCCAGGATAAGGAGTGGATCATCAACAACGACCCTTTTGTAATGGAGGGAATAGGTTTTTTCATAAAATATTGGACTCCAAATTTTAACCCCAATGAAACAACGGTAGAGGAAATCCCTGTATGGATAAGATTAAAAAATATCCCTCAAGAATATTGGAATCAGGAAACATTGAGAAAGATTGGTAGTAAGTTTGGGTGCTTTGTAAAGTCAGAAGAGTTTGTTGACAAAACAGACTTTAGCATTTTCCCTAAGATTTGTGTCATGCGACAGGGGATTCACTAATTGCCAGAAATTCTAGAACTAAAAACAAGGGAAGGTATTTGGCATCAAAAATTAGAGATAGAGGACACCCCCTTTGAATGCTTGGGCTGCATTAGAAAAAAGCCTTATGAAGATAGTAGAGATCCTTTGGAAAATGGAAAGGGTCTAGTTCAAAAATATTTAGCTGAGGAGATAATAAACCTTTCAGAGACAATGCATTGGGAAGGTAGTGGGAACACTCAAGAATGGGGTCCTCAGAGTTCAAATGATGCTTACAATCCAATGGAAGGGGTTAATGGTTGGGAAGGAATCCAAAAAAAGGAAATAGATTCCTTATTTTCCAGTGGTTATGAGGAAAAATATTTGAAGTGGAAGGACCAATCTAGAAATTTAGATGAAACCCTAAGGGAAACCCCTACTAAAAAGAGAGAAAGTGAAATGGTAAACCAGTTGGGGCAACTAATTGGTTTGGAAGATATAAGGAGTGACAATATTTTCTTGGTGAGACAGGAGGACTCAACATAGAATGAAAGTGCACACCCCCCGAAATAGAATCTCTTTCATGGAAAAGAACAAAGAAACAACCTTCCTTTTCAGGTTGATCATTCGCAATCCTCGCCTAAGGCAGATTGCTCAAGGGAGATGGGGCTGTTACAGAATAGAGCGGGAAAACTTGATGAATAGTGAGAACAACCACCTAAAACTCATGAATATCTAGAAGGTAACTTAGGAAACTTATCTCCAGAAGCTGGCTATGGAGAAGAGGAGGAAGAACCTATTTATAAGGATATTCCCATATCTCCAATAAGAAATTTAGACAGTGCTTTTGAAAGGGTCAGAGATAGTGGAGGAAATCTGGAAGATTCAACTTCAGAGTCATATTCAGATGAAGATCAAGGTGGTGAAGATGTCCTTGGTTTGCAAGACAACATTGGAATTATTGAGAAGCGAACCATTGACCAAACCATAGCCCTAAATAGTAAAGCTAAGATTGGTGAGAAGAAGAAGAGAGACCCCAAAACAAATACGATGTAGCTTGAATTAGTTGGAAATGCAGTTGGACAAAGAAAATTGAGGTCGGGGAAAGGCATAGCTATGCCTTTCCCCGAAAGTCATGAAGATCCTTTCATGGAATGTCAGGGGATGCAATGCCTCTGACAAGATTCGTTTGATCAAAAGGTGTCTTGATCAAACGAGACTAGCTCTAGTTATGCTCCAAGAAACAAAGATTAAGGACTCAGATTTTGTTTTCTTTTCAAAGTGTTTTGGTAGTTGGAATTGTTCAATGTCAGGTGCTGAGGGTGATTCTAGGGGTTTGGGTCTACTTTGGAATGATTCCTTGGTGGACGTTCAAGTTGTTAGATAGGAAAAAAGCTGGCAATGGTTTAAGGTGGAGTCAAAACAATTACGAGCAAGTTTCTCCATCCTCAATATTTATGGACCAAACAAATCAGCTTAGAAAAAGGTGTTATGGCAAGTGCTCTCTGGGATCTTAAGTGAAGAAGAAGGAAGAATGTTCCTTCTAGGTGGTGATTTCAACGTGATAATGAGACCTTCAGATAAATTTGGTGGTGTGTGTTGGGCTGGACAAAGTCAGCAGGATTTTTGTGATTTTGCAGTAAATAATGGTCTGATAGAAGTACCCTTTAAAAAAGGTGAATTTACATGGACAAATAGAAGAGGGGGTTTCCTAAACATTGTGGAAAAACTAGATAGATTTTTTTTGGCAAGAAAATGGGCAGTGCAGAATTGGTCTTGTGAGGCGGAGATCCTTCCAATAACTGGTTCAGATCATTATCCGATTAGCTTGAGAATCCAAGAGGATTCTACTTCGGACAGATGTCCCTTCAAGTTTGAAATGATGTGGTTTTAGGAGGATGGTTTTAAGGATCTGGTGAGTGATTGGTGGTCGAATGCTCCAAGGTGCTCTGGTCATAAAGCATTTATCTTCTTCAAAAAGTTGCAACACCTAAAAGAGAAGTTAAAAACTTGGAATCGACAATTCTTTAGAAATATCTTCGCTGAAAAATTAAGATTGGAGGAAATGTTAAATACTTTGCATATGAAGTTAATTGAGCATGGGATGAGGGAAGAAGATTTTGAGTTGGAGAAAAAGATAAATAAAGAATACTCAGAACCTCTAGCTCGAGAAGAAATCTTTTGGTGACAAAAATCCAGGGAAATATGGTTGAAAGGAGATAGGAACTCTAAGTTCTTTCACAATTCTGTTAAGGTCCGCAAATCTACAAATAAAATTGTGTAACACCCCTCCATTTTGGATCTTTTGATCGGCAGTGTTCTTCTTTGTTATGTGTTTCTGTTATGCTGTGACTTTGGCACTTGGTTACTATTTGATCGCAAACTGTAAATCAATGCGAATGTTATATTTTGATGTGATGGTATTTTACTTTGATGTTATCTTTATGGCATGTTTTGGATTAACTTAGCAGATAATTGAATTAATTATGTTTTATGATTTTGATCATATTATTGATGTTAGAATCGTTGATTAGTAATTTTGTATTGGTGAAGGGGATGGGATTGTACCACTCGCTTACGAGCGCCCTAGGATTTCGAGATTTCCTCTTCACGATGTGTTTGATCATATTATATATATGTGCATGTTCGATATATTCTTTGTTTGCAGGTTGACAGGTACAGGACATCGACTCCACCTGGTTCACAGGTTTGAACATGTCCATTGGACAACAGTACTCGATTGGGAGATAGTAGCTAGGTTTTCCGTGCCAAGTCATCACCCTAGTCATAGTGTGTCGTTGGGTTTAGTTGTTTTAATATGGTTCATTCCTCCTTGGTTATTTATTTAATTTCATATTATAAAGGTTATTAAATGGCGGGTGTAGTTAAAATGATGATTAAATATATCTGGTTGCAATGTTGAAATGTTATTTATTTTATTGATTAATTTGATTTAATTAATGAAATTAGATTTAGTTTATTGATTAATTAGGTTAATGGTGATAAATTAAATTAAGTTAATTGTTTTGGCATTATTGGATATTAAGATTTAAATTAAAATAAAAATGAAAATCATGTTTGGATATTTAGAGTTAAATTAAAATAAAAATAAAAATATGTTTTAAATTATTCTTTTTGGAAATTATAGATACAATAAATTCTTTACAAAAAATTGAATTCTTTTGTTAAAAAGAAATTTTGAAATGCATGAAATTTCAATTGGAAAGTAAATTTGTTTTAAATTTTAAAAGAAGTGGAAATATCCCCAAAATTGCAATAAATTTGGTGGATGAGATATTTTAGGGGTTTGACTAAAATTGGGGAAAAACTCTATGTGAGGAAATACAATTTCATATAATTTGGAATTTTCAATTGGGTGGAGAGTTTTGTTGTGGCTTTGTTTGGATTTGAAGAAGAAGGTTGAATTTCTGGGGTGGGCTAGAAAAGGATTTGAAAGCACTATTTGAATCCTTCAAGCTTTGGAGAAAAAACCAGGTTCCTTCTTTAATTTTTGTTTTCATTTTGAAAGAGTTTCAAATTTCATTATGTTGTTGGAAATTTTTTAAAATTCTATTTGAATTTCAATGAAAACACATGTCAAATTTGTTTCAAAACTTGCAAACTCTCTTGAAATCATGGGAAAGAAAACAAAAGAAATTTTCATTTCAAACTTGAAACTTAAACCAGATATTGTGTTGACAAATTAGTTTTATTGCAAAATTTCTATAGAAAAGTTGCACAATTTGGCTGTAAAATGAAGAATTTTGGTATATACATACTTACATATATTTATTGTTTATATATATATGCATATATGTATTTTAATTATGCAATTTTTTGGGTGTTTTAATTGGATGGTTTTTCCCCTATTTTAAAAAGAAAATTTATGTCAAAATTTATAGTCTGGAATTTACCAGACTCAGAGGCGAATTTATTTTTTCTGTAAAATAGAATTAGAAAAAAAAATATATAATAAATTTTTTTTTGGGGTCACTAGGGGCTCACCCCACCACGCCGCCCATGGGAGGCATTGTGGGGGAGCTGCGCCCAGTGCGTACCCCACCCTGTCGCCGCCTCAGAGGGATGGCTATGTGTAAACACAACCGACCCTGGGTAGTGGCGCGCAACCCAAAGACATGTGGGGCTTTGTTTGTTTTTATGTTATTTCATTTTTTTTATATAATAATAAAAATATGTATATATATAATATTTTATAATATTAAAATGTTTATAAATAATATTTCATATTATATTTTATAATATTAAAATATTAATATATATTACTAATAAAATATATAGTTATGAGTTTATTTTGATTAGTTGGAATTTAATTGAAATATAATTATATAATATGTTTCAGCATATAGTTGTTTTTAAATATAATTATTATTTTTGGATCGTTTTATTAGACGAAAATATTGGATTGAAAAGGAAGTTGGAAAATGTGCATATGGTTAAATAGATAACATTTAAACGTGATAAATGAATTTTAAATTTGTATAGATACGCATTGTTATTTAAAGGAATATTAGTTAATAAAGATGCATTTCTATGTGCAAGCATTCAGTTTTTGATTAAATGATTTCAACAGGGAAATGGGATTTTTATATTTAAACATTATTGGGAAATTGAAGTAAATAATTAGATGCAAATTTATGACTGCTTGTCAAATGCCCAAGTAGTCATTTAATAAGGGAATAATTTTAAGGGTTATGGTTATTTAATTTAAATGAAATGAAAGTTTTTAAGAGAACGATTTTATGATAGTTAAATATTATTCACTTGCGAACAAATTTATGATAAGATTAATTATGTTCATGGGATGAATTGAGAAATTTAAAATATTGTGTTCTTAGTTAAATTATTGATTTTATTTTAAAATAGTATATTTAAAAGGACAATATTGGATTTAAATATAAGGTGTTTAATAGCGAGATTATTTGATTTCAAAATGATTTATTTTGCAAAGGAGAAATAGTTATTTTAAAAGGATATGTTTTAAATCGAAGAAGTAAATGTTTATTTTATTATTATTTAAACGCAATTAGGGAATTAAAGATTTGGGTTTAAATTTCATCTTTTTTCTGAAAGAGACGTTATTTTGTTAGCTTTATTAAGGCAATAAATTACTAAATGTTAATGAAGGAAGTGGATTTAGAAAATCCAAATATAGTTTTAATACCTGTTTGATTGCCCTTCTTGAATGTACACTTCTTCTGTTTTCATTTTGGGGAGTTTGATTTGAAGGGTTGTTAAGTCTTCCAGAAGGGGTTTAACTTTTGGGGTTGTTGTATTATGTTAGTCAACCGTTGTATTGCCTTGGGTAGTTCGTATAGTTGTATCCTATTGTATTACCCAGTTTTCACGAACAGGGATGTTTTGTGCCTCCTTTGGAAGGAGTGGTTTATGTGTTTTTTGCCTCCAGTGTTTAGAGAGGGTTTTGACTTTTGTTGCCTCCTGTGTTGGAGTGGATTTTTATTTTATGTTCCTCCTAGAGTTGAAGTGGTTTTATCTTGTTGGTTTGCACTTGGGATTCCCTTGGTGATTGGTTTTGTTGGGTATGTTGTCAAGTAGAAGAGTGGCTTCTGTTAGGGGCCAAAGCCCAAAGAGGTAAACTGGGAAACCTTCAGAGGTGGTTTAATCAAGTGATAACTAAAACAATATACTAAGAAGTTAGGTAGTTTTTCACATTAATTAAGATAATTGAGCCTTGCTCATGGACGCAAGGGCTTGTATAGAATTGGGATGAGACGGGAAAGCCTGGAATGGAAAGGTCATCTATCTTGTCCTTATGAGAGGTATTTGATTCTGCATGAGTGAGTATGGGTATCAGGATTCGGTAGAGGCCACCAAGACAACTCATAGTGGGGGCCGGAGCCTAGGAAGATGCCTAGAGGATATCCCATGACGAGCTATGTGATGACACTCTTTCTATGACAACAGTTGGTATTTGGTTTTATGTGTATGGTCTTCTTATCGTACTCGATCTGTTTTATTTCTGGAAGTAATGTGACTTATGTCAGTGATGTTAGAGTTGTACTTGGTTTTATCATTATAGTTGTATGGTTCATGTGATTGGTTGTGTCGGTGTGACTTAGCCTATGTCTAGAGGTTGTTGGTCTTGTCTGGAATTCCTTGTTACTATCTCCTAGCATGGGGGGGAGCCTTCAGGTATCACATGGTTGGGTGGAACATGCACCTTAATCCGTTCGGTCTTCTTCTTGTTTGTGTGGGCAAGGTTTCCAGTTGGAGAGCTCATGGGATCCAGTTTCTTTTCATGCGTTATTCATTTAAGTTGTTATTGTATTTTATTGCCCTCTTATGTTATCAAGGTGGAAGATGTAATTTGTAACCATGTTTATTGGATTTACCTCATTCGGGGAATGAGAGTTGTAACCTTATTGTGAATAATTGTTATTGGAACATGTGGTATCTCTTATCCTTTGATGTAATTTTTCATGTATGGAATGTATGAGTTCTTAATTCGGTAAGTAATTAAATGTTATGTTGCAATTCATGTTTCTTGTTTGGGTTTTAAAGTAATCTCTGTCTCGTAACCTTAGAGGTTGTTGGCAATGGATAGTGATCTTGCATGTTAATTATTCTTAAAAAAAAAAGTATGTTTGAGTAGTAAATTGCAACTTCCTCTAGGGTTGCGTGGCGAGGCATTACATTATGTCTATCAAGGACGGTAATGGGGAAACTTTGGTTGATGCTACTCAAATTAATAAGGAGGTGACACGATTTTTCACAGAGAGCTATAATGCGGCTTTAGCTAATTCTTTGGAAAATTTTAACATCCTAAATGTCATCCCATGCTACATTTCAGAGGCCCAAAATGACATGCTAATGGCGGAAGTTTCCCTGAAGGAAGTGAAGAAAACTTTATTTGGTTTAGGAGGGGATAAGGCCCCAAGCCCTGATGGATTCCCAACAAATTTTTTCCAAAAATTTTGGTATATATTTGCTAATGATATATGGGATGTGGTAGAAGAATCTAGGAGGAGTGGGTTTGTTCTCAAAGATCTAAACAACAAATTTATTGCCCTCATCCTGAAAAGGTCGGTTATTAACTCCTTTGAGGATTTCTGACCTTTTTATTTATGCAATACGATCTATAAAACCATTTCAAAAGTTATTACCAATAGGTTGAAAAAGGTGTTGAGTTTTGTGATTTCATTAGAATAGAGTGGGTTTTCTCCAAATAGATCAATCTTTGAAGGTGTTATAGTAGCACATGAAACCATTCACTCAGTTTGGATGGCAGAAATTGAGAAAATGATGGTCAAGCTTGATATAAGAAGAGCATATGATGAGGTAAATAGGATCTTTTTGTTGAAAGTGCTTGAGAAATTTGGCTTTGGTCTTGAATGGCGTTCTTGGGTTGAAAGCTGTATTAGTACGCCTCATTTTTCTTTTTTGTTAAATGGAAGCCCTCAAGGTTTCTTTGGCTCTTCTAAGGGGATTAGACAAGGTGACCGTATATCACCTTTTCTTTTTATTATTCTTGCAGAGGTGTTAGGAAGGCTGATTTCCTACAAATGTAGAGAGGGACAATGGAAAGGAATTAAAATTGCGGAAGGTGTAGAACCCATATCGCACCTCTAGTTTGCAGATGATACTTTTTTGATGGGGGATGAAAACCTTAAGAGAAGCTCGGGTGATGAAAATATCTCTCGATAAATATGGTTTGGTTTCAGGTCAGTGCATCAATTGGTGCAAATAAGAAATTTTCTTTTTCAACACTCCAATCCAAAGACAATCGGATATTTGCAGGATCCTTGGCATGAGGGCTGGAACCCTCCCGAACAAATATTTAGGCATCCATCTCTTTGGGGGGGCAAATAGAGTAGGTATTTGGAAAGATCTAGTGGATTCATGCATAAATCAAATGGATGGGTGGAAGAGCAAATGGCTCACTTCAGCTGGTAGAATTTTAATGCTTAAATCTGTCATCTCTGCTATTCCAATTTACTCAATGATGTGTCTAAAAATCCCAAAGAAAGTGATTAAATCCATTGGGGTAGCATATGAGAAAATTCTTTTGGAATGGGGCTAGTGATGAAGACAAAATTCTGCTGCTTATGTGGGTTAAAATCTGTAGAGCTAAGGGCAAAGGTGTAGCTAGTTTGAGGAATTGGCAGCTTTTGAATGAAGCTCTATGCGCAAAATTGGTTTGGAGTATGTATGCCAATCCAGACTTGTTGTGGGTAAAAATTCTAAAATAAAAATATCTAGATTCGAATGAAGACCATAGAATTTTTACAATTCACAATCCTCCAAAAGGCTTTGCAATATGGAATTTGATAGTGTCTTGTAGACCGGTAATTTTAAATCATCTCTCCTGGCAGCTAGGTAATGGTTTAAAGGCTAGCTTTTGGGAAGACTCATGGGATGGATTTCCAAACATTGGTGAAGAGCTTGATATTCTGGTTCTTAAAAATCATTTCTCACAATTATGGGGAACCAAGGTTCATGATTATATGGTTTTAGAGCAGGGGCCTTTTGGTCAAGAATGGGTGTGGAAGGAGGTTTTGGGTGTGGGGCTTTCAAGTCAGCAAATTTAGCATATGCAGAGGATCTTTCAAGAATGGAAATTTTTCATTTCAGAGAATGAGGATAAGATAGTTTGGTGTGGATCCTCCAATGGTTGTTATTCGGTTAAAATTGGTTATCAACTTTTGGAATCCTTGGAGAGGGAAGTTTTTTGGGCAAAAAATTTATGTTGGAACAAGAACGTTCTTCCAAAAGTAGGCACTTTCACTTGGCTAGCTGTAAAGGGAAGAATTTTGACTGGTGATAGGAGGAAACAGTTAGGGTTTTTTGGTCCCTCAAAATGTGTGTTATGTGACAAGGCTAAGGAATTGGTTGATCACTTGCTAATATAGTGTGAGATGGCAGCAAGTTGTTGGGATTTTGTGTGATAGAAGCTAGGGTGGAAAATTCCTTTACAAAGGACTTTAAAAGAGGTTTTTGAAAGTTGGCCAAAGGTGTTGAAAAAATATTTTTTGTCTAGTATATGGATTGTGACACCTTCTTTGGTGGTTTGGGAGATTTGGAAAGAGAGAAATAGGAGAATCTTTGTGGAGAAAAGTGAAACCTTAAAAAGATTGCTTTGGAGCATTGATCATAGTATTGAAGAGGTGGCGAGCTCTGCAACATCCCACCCATAGAATCTTCCCAACCCTTTCTCTTTGGAGGATAGTAGAATACAAAGGGCATAGTTGGGTATTTAGATTAAAGCTTGGCCAGGGTCAGTGAAGGGTAAGTCATGTAATGAAAGTAGAGATAAGGTTGTCTCGGAAAAACCTCTTAAAGGTTGGTTCAAGGTGAATTTTGACGGAGCAGCCAAAGGTAACCCTGGCCCTTCCAGAGGAAGAGTGATTTTTAGGGATCACCTGGGCAACACAATTGCCTATGCAACAAAGAAATTAGAGTGTGGGACCAACAATGTGGCCGAAGCTAAAACAACGTTATTAGCTGTCAATCTAGCTAAATTTTTTGGTATAAGGAAGTTACATTTGGAAGGAGATTCCTTAATTATAACACAAACAATTATGGATGCAGGGGCGAAGGCTTGGCACCAACAAAATTTTGTTAAAGCTATTTCAAAAGAATTGGAATCCTTTGAAGATTTTCTTGTTAGTCATATAAGGAGGGAGGGGAATATGGAGGTAGATAGACTGTCTAAATGGGAAGTTTCATTTAATGAGGATGCAAAGTTGGTAGTCGAGGATTTAAGGGGCATTATTTTGTAGTGGGCTCTTGTTTTGGCTAACTTGGAGAGGGTTTACTTGCTGGTTAATGCTAATCCCTTTGATTATGCGCTATAGTTTTAAGTAATGTTTAGGTAGCGAATTTTGAAAAAAGTGGTGAAGTTTGGAAGGAAGGAGTGTTAACAGTTATGAAGGCAATACATTTCAATAATTTCAAGTGGATGTCCTTTCAAGTGGGAACGAGGACGATGTCAAGGGAGGTTTTGATGTGAAGGATGAAGGTGACCTGGCTGGTGTATGGGAGAATCTAGCTTAATCTCTTAAAAAAAAAAAAACCAATAAATGATGTAAGGTTGCAGCTAAGTGGGATGTTTTGTAAATGATGAAGACAGATGGGGAGTACGATGGCATTAATGGTTGGGAGAGACAGGCTTAAAACCATGAAAAGAGTGAAAGTCTTTACCATTTTTAGCAAAGATATTTCATGGAACTAACATTCGAGTGCATTCAAGGATGGAGGCGATGTGGGGGTTTTCAACTAAACTGCAAAAAAAAGGCTTCTTTGGTCCTCTGACTGTGAAACGGTTGAAGCAAGTATTGAAATGTGGTCAAGATGAAGCGGTGGAAGCGGTGATGGAGACGTTAGGACCACATTTTCAGGAGGAAACACACAAAGGACATCTGAATGTTGACATAGCATCGATGATATTTGTGTGGGCTTTAGAGCTGGGTGAGGACGTCAAAGAAATAAAATGGGTGATGCTCATGCTATTTGAATAATAATTACTAGGAAAGATGGAGTCCTTTCTAGAATGGTCGGTGCCAAGAGTGGGTTATGATGTATCAGAAGGAATAGAGGACATGGACGAGGCCACTGAGGAAGGGTTGATTCCATTCATAAGGTGGCAGAGGAGAACCGACAGAGAAGCATATAAGTTGGAAATTTCAATGGCATGGGAGAACTTGAAATCAGCATTGCAATGCCAGGAAGCTGCCAAACGACAGGAACTGGCAAATGTGCCTCATCAATTTCCTCAAAAGAAGTGTGGGGCGAGGAGGGGTGAAAGGCGAGGTGCGAGGGCAAGCAGGAATGAGTAGCAAAGACCGAGATAACAGAGAAATTAGAAACATTTTTTGAAATTTTTTCTATTAAACATAGTGATTTACCATTTTTTGTTTGAACGGAGGAGACAAGTTTTAATAGATGGAAGGATGCTCATGGTGAGCAATGCAAATCATAAGGTTCCTGAATATCCAAGGCTCCGAGAGCATTTGGATTCAAATTATGTAAAGTTGTGTTATCATGGGGAGTTTTTTGTGGGTCATGCCCTGTTAAAAAATGATGCGTTCAAAACTAGTTAGGTGTTGGGTCTGGTTTTTAATGATATAGTTTATGTATCTAATTAGGAATTGGGTGAAATTGCAATATGTAGCAAGTAGTTGATGGGGTTTTTTTGGGGTGGTGAATGCCTTTTGCCTTAGGGGCCACGAAGGAGCTATGATATAATAAGTTTAGCATGTAATATCTTTTTTATTATTAATAAAATAAAAACCTTTTATTGATAAAAAAAAAGAAGTAAAGAATTAATATAAAAAAATTGAAAACTAATCAAATACAAAATATAATTTTTAAACAACTCAAAATATTACAAATTAAATCTACATAAAAATGCCACAAATAATTAATTTATACCATTCTTAAATGCTTTTAATAAAATGTGTTGAATAGTTAAAAAATACTAATTTTAGTAACCTAAAACTACCTAAAAATAAAATATGCTATTGTATTATCATCTAATTAAAAATTAAATAAATATAAAATTAGACCAATGTCATATATAAAATTTGATATAAATTGATTTAAAAATTTGATTTTGATACAAAATTATGTTGAACTTAATTTAATTATTATACAATTAAATTTTTTTGATAGAAATTGATATAAATTTACTATAAAATTGATTTAAATAAATTATATATGTGATATCAAATTTGTATAAAAGCGAGATTACATTTAATATATAATTAAATTAGATTAAATGCATTCTTAATTTATAAAATTTGATAAATAAGTCTATTTTTAAAATATTAACATTTGATATTTTTTAAAAAATTAATAAAAAAGGATATGCTATATAATTTTAGTTGTTGATGTAAAATTTAAAAGAAATTGATACAAAACTTAATTAAAAATGATATAAATTTGATATTTTTAATTATTTGAATTAAAAGAATTTATTTTATATGAATTGGATAAGTTTAATATTAGTGAAAGCATGACATCCTCCCACTTTTTTATGGGTTGGTAAAATTAATATTTTTTTAAGCATTCAATATATTTTGTTAATTATATAGAATAAATTATCAAGAATCTAATTATATGGAATAATATGTCAAGAATCTAAGAACAATGTAAACTAATGATTTGTGGAATTTTCTATGTAGATTCAATTTGTACTTTTTATAAATTTAAAAAAGAATATTTTTATCATTTTTTATTAGGTTTTAATAATTTTTTATTATTAATTTTTATTGAGTGACATTTTACATAATACATAACTTTAACTAGAATAAATAGTTTCATGATTTCTTGGACAAAGATTATTAAGTTCAATAGTTGCTCCACATTTTTTTTGGTAATTTAATTGAATATTTTCTCCCTTTTCATTAAATAGTAATATAAATAGTTTACATTTAAACTTCTTGGATTCAAAAAAACTCTAGAATTATAACATTGCGTAGATCTTATTAACAAAATATTTTAAATTTACATAAATTTTATATAATTATCCATCTATAATAGTAAAATATCTATAAAACTTATTTTTAATTGTCCTCATCTAAACTATCAATGAACATGAATATCATCCATTCTATACCAATCTTATTGCTTAAAGCCATTTTCTTTAAAAAATTCACCACTTTCTTAACTTTTTCCTCAATTAATAGATTGTAAGTGGTAATGAATGGTTTTAATTGCATAATTGTGGAGCCATTAGCTGTTGAAGCTCCATTTACAATATCATGAACGGGGAAGCGAACATTTTATTTATTAATAATTTTCAATTGATAATAGTATAAATTTAGATTTAGATTTTATTTTAATTCATTTTTTTTTACCTAGTTTACTTTTCATTGAAACATGGACATGGATATGCAGTGAAGTATTTTTAAATTTTTTTTTATATAGTTTGTTATTTTTTTTAGTGTTTTGAATAGTGGTATTTTTTTTAATAGATTTATGTTTCTTATAAAATAAAAATAAAAATAAAATATATTATATATTATAATTATTGGAAAACTAATCTCCATGGAAACATTCTTATAAAATCTTATCTTAAGGTGATTTTGTTGAATTCCTACATACAACATGAAGTGACTTATTTTTTCCTCTAAAATTACAACATATAGATGGGAGGAGAAGATTCTACCACAAGAGCACTGCATAAGCCTATTCAATAGATAAACAACTTCAATATAACCCTTAGTCTAGTTCTATAAAACAACAAGAGTTGCCTCATTTTCAATGGGGAACACATCAAAGTTATACCTTAGAAAAACATAGCAGTCATTCAAAGGGCTAGTGATAGGAAACAAAAGGAACACACAAAATAAAAGACAAGTCAGTGTATAGGAAATGAAATTGAGTGAAATATAAAGAAATGAGAAATATTGGAGTAAATATAATCTTGAATTCTCTACTTTATGGTTTAGTTATTTTATGTAATTAATTATTATCTTAGAATATAAAATATATATAATTATTTAAAAAACATTATATCAAAATTTAAAGTAAAATGTGGTTTATAATTTAATTAAAAATTCAATCTAATTTATATAAATATTCAACTATTTTTTTGGTGATATTTGTCTTTTTTAATTATTGTTCATTTAGTTAATATTTTTATTTTATATGATTTTTAATTTTTAGATATATTATAATAAACATGTGGTCATTGATACACATGCTTTTGTTTATTAATCCTCCTCTCTTGTTAAGCACCCTCTATAGTGCACTAAACACATTTAACAATATTACCCTCTTGATCTTGGAAACTGATGCCCAAAGATATATTTGAGGGCTATAGAGGTCATAGTGATAATGATATTGCATATTTTTTTCTTATAGTTTCTCTCTCTCTCAATTTTTACCCCAATGATTTCTTCTCTAGCCACTATCTTCTTTCAATGATTTGTTATTATTGTCTAAGTTTGATTCCATATAAATGTTCTAGTGAAATGAGGTGTAACCATGTCTCTTAGTGCCACTTTAATTTTTCATGCCACTTTGCTATCATGCACCTCTTTTCTTCCACATACAACAAGGTATATCAAACTATGATGTATATTAAGAAAACTAATTTCCACACCATCACTCTTCTATTTAACTTTGGGTATATAGAGAGGTCCATGGTATATCAAGAAGTCTGGATTACTTGAAATATAAGTGTATTGAAAGAAAAGATGAAAATTTGGAGTAATAAGAGTTTATTTGGGAATGATTGAAATAAATATTTTAAAATTTTAAATTATGTGTTTAGTTTTTTGAGCACCATCAACTTCAATAAATCTGGTGTAGCTAAATCTTGCACATGAATCTTGACAAACATCACTTTCCCATGTAAAGTAGACTATTAACTATGATGTACTTCATTTATCTTATACAAATAAGGAAGTACTCTTATTGAGTGGTGATGGTACTATATGTATGACAATTGGATTTGGGGCTTGAATCTTACATTTGCGTATAACAAAAAAAACTTTACAAAAACAAGGAAATCTATTTTATAAATTTTCAATTAAGCAAGAATTATATAATAGTTGCTATGGGTCTACTGTAGATGCTACATGTTAACAATTTCCTTATTAATAATAATAGTAAACTAATGATAATAAATTTCCAAAATCCATATTGCTACATAAAGCTTTAACACAATCAAATCCATAAATAAATTTATGTAATAGTAAACTAACTGTAAAAATTAAATCTAACTAAGATTATGAAAATAATTAAACTAATGAAATTAGAGTGTAGCATGCAGTTCACCTCAAGTGGGCCATTGATTGGGTCAATTATACCTCTCTCTTTCTTCACATAATATTGACTAAACTAGATTCTTTTATAGCTTATCACAGAAGATTAACTACTATGGAAAATACTTCTTCAAATTATCTACTTGAAAAATAATACAAACTTGCAAGAAAATCTCTCTATCTAGATATACAAAATCTCTAGAATATATAGAGACTCTTGATTTTACACATTTATTGGACTATTAATAACTATTATACGCTTGTTTAGTTGTCTCCTATGATATAGGAGGAGGAATTTCTTATTTTAGAAATATAAATATAATTAGAAGACTAAGTGTAATTAAGCTCGAGGAAGAACACTACTACTACAACATTCCAACTGATGCATAGGAGGAACAAGTTTGTTGGAAGCATAAAGATGAGTGACATAGCCTATTTAATTCTCACTTGATTCTTGCTAGATAATCACCATTATGTTTGTCACCTATTAGACATTCTTCCATGCTTACTGATATTTCTCTTTGATCTACATAGAAGAAGTTATCATTGTTGAATAGTTGTCAACAACTGTGATCCTTGGCTATGGGTACTCATGGACTTAGTTGTAGGAACTCATGAATTTGGCTACATGTACCCTACACAATTAGGTATTAAAAAATTATGCAACTAATATAGTTATTTTATCCAAATATTAATGATAAGTCTTATGTATGGGATATAAATATCTTTGGAAATGGTTTTTAAAATAAGAAATTAAAGCAATAAATGGGGAGAATCATGGGACCCATCAACACCCATAGCTTAGTAGTTTTCTTGTCCTCAAGAAATCATGGCCTCTCATTTTACATTAGGAAAATAGTTTGAAATTCAACTAGATTAGTTAACCCTTCACACTGCTTTAGGTAGAATCATTTTTGGGCCTCAATATTCTCCTGTTTGGTATCTTCATCTTGTGTTATGAAAATCCCATTTCCTTGCAAGTTTGGAATAGGAAACCAAAAGATAGGAGGTTGAAATATGAGTGTTTCGAATGAAAAGTTAGAGGCTTTTCATCAAGATGAATTGATCAAGATGATGAATCACTAATTCTCACCATAAAACATCCAATTATGTGTATGATATGATGCAAATAATAATAAAAAATTCAATCCTAACTATTTTAGCAACAACAAGGGAATTTTTGAGAGGCTAGAATGGTGTGTACCTTGCTGCAAGAAGGCTATTTTTAGGTCACAAAGGACTCATTCGACTTTACTGGAAAATGGGTCCTTGTTAGGGCTTTTGAAAACTGAGTTTTGGGTTCTATTCTTCAAGATCTGCACTCTTAGATCCTCGGTGATCAACTCCTGAAAACTTGAAATAAATTCTATAGCCTTGTTTTCGTGTTCTTGCAATGTAGGTGACAATTTTTCAACTTGACAACTTTTCTCCAAATCTTGCTCTTTAATCTAAATCTTGCAAACACACATAAAGAGGAGAAAAACTTGTTAATTGTTAGAGGATAGGGGTTTTCCTTGGTCAAACCCCTTTTAGGTAATTAAACCTTATGATGAAATAATAAAATAGAAACATGGAACATGAAATATGCAATGATGATACCTTGGAAGTTGTTTTGGAATGTAAATCTGCAAACTAACATGAAGTGGCCATGTAGAATGTAGATCTAGATCTTGAATTGAATATGAATCAATGCTTCAATTAGATCTTCAATGCTACGTCAACAACATAAGCTCAACAACATGTTTGATGCACTATTCCTTTGACATGATGAATGTTCTTGAATTGATGCAATAAACTCTTGATAATTTTTCCTTGAATGTCCTTAAAATGCTCTTGAAAATGCTCTCTTGATCATAAATTTTCTATAATGCTTGAATACTTGAAAGCTTAGATGAAACTATGTGAAATAACCTTATATTTATACTAAATCTTATAATTAACCCCAAAATTCAAATAAACAAAGCCGACATTAGATCTAGAATTGAAAATAATTAAAATCCCACTTCAAATAAATTCAAAAAGGGGTGTCCTATGTGAGGAGGATCCATTCACACAATTTCCTAGGACCATGCTTTGGGGGATGAAATAACATCAAAAACCCATTTCAAATATGCCAAGAAAGGGGTGTCCTATGTTAGGAGGACCCATTCGCCACCTTGGGAAAATGGGTCCTAGCACAGATTTCTAGGACTCTAATTTTTCCAAGTTAAATGTCATACAATATCATTAATGGATGTGAGGATAGATCCTTGAAAAATGCAATTAATAATGCTTAGATTTGAATTAAAAGGCCAATTAAGCATAATTAATTAATGAAACCCTATATTAGTGTGAAAGTGTAATAAAACACTTCACAACACCCTAAATAAGGCATAAATTAAGTACATTTTATCATTAAAAAGGGCCCTAGACTTAGCGTGAATGTGTAGAACACATTACAACCCTAAATAAAGGCATTATTAGGTTAATTTTACATTAATTATTCTGAAATTAAGCAAGAAAAAGGGATACTTTTTCTATTACTATAGAGAGGTAGCCAAGTGAGCTCATTTCTTTGAGCTATGTTAATGTATCTTTGTGTTTTTCTCATGAATACATGATAGTTGTGTACAAAATGGGGTTATTTTTTGTGTAGTTCTATAAATTTATCATTCCATATATTTTTAATAAATTGAAATGATTCCTTCCCAATTTTTTTGACCAAGTTTTTAAACATAGAATATGAACTTCTCATTGTTCTTGAAGAATATTTCTTTCCACTCATGGTTTCTTATCAACTCTATTCAATCCTTTACTAATTGATTGGGGTTTCTATCTTCTCATTTGTTACTTAGGAGAATGAAAATTTATTTTTCCATATATAGTTCCATTTGTGTTCCCCTATTTTTTCATTCCTCATAAAAGAGGCTAAAGCCTTCATCTAGATGTATCGCATGTAAGGAATCATATTCCATTTTATGTCATATTGGATAGCCAAGTCATGAAGGTAGAATTCACACATATGACTTTGTAGATTAATAGTGGAGGCTTGATAAATTTCAAAAAAATACCTAAGTGTATTTATATAATAAGAAAGATCACAATAAACTTGCATGAAATAAAAACTTAAAAACTATTCCTAAAGGAACATTGCATAAAATTTTGTAAGGGAAAGGATTATACAATCTAGGTAGTCAACCTTACCATTTTCTCAACTGTCCCTTTCAATCTAGTAATTTCATATCATTTTTTTGAATATATTCATAATTGTTTTGTTCCATTTCCTTCTTTTCCTTTTCCTATGTTCTCATAAATTGAATCTCTTCATCTCTATTCCACAACAAGAGTTCAAGAGAAGGCCCCTCTGCTTGTGTGGCTATTGTTTGAGAGCCTGTATGTTGTTTGTTCTTTCTCATTTCATTATCAATTTACATTGAAGACAATTAGACCAACTTATATGGTTCACTTTCTCGCTACTTATATGCCTTGAGTTACTTTTCCAATTGTTCAATTTTGTGTAGAGAACTTTTTAACTCATCAATTTTCTTTACTATCTCTAATATCAATTTTTCCTCATTTATAGGCATAGAGAAAGGTGTTAAATTTATGTTGAAGCTAGGTCTACTAGTATAATCTACACAATCAATTTATTCTTGAGAAGATAAATTTAATGTTCCTTTCTTATAAACATCACGTCGTGCTCTAAATCTATATCAACCTCCAAAAAGACTACATTTGGAATTGGGTCGGGTTTACCTTGTATTACCCTATTTCCCTTTAGGTGATGATAATTGCTTCGATAGAATGGAGATGTAGCACCATAAATTGTCACCCTTGACAATTTCACACTATGTTTTTCTCCCCTTAATTTATTGGACCTGATTAAGCACCTAATTCCCTAAATTATGCTTTCTATGGCCTATTTTTAACAATTTCTGAGAAATTGCAAGCATTGGAAAAATACATTTATTTAATGTTTTTCTCTTGACACCTAAAATCCTAGAAAATAGGGCCTGAATTAGGATGCCCTTAGGAATCTAAGCCCCCCTAATTTTGCTTAGATCCAAATTTGAATATTTTAGTGTCAACATTTGAAATTCAATTTGTAAATGTTAGCTATTGAGATCTAATTTATGAGAAATTAAATAAATGCCTATAAATACCTAGTTATTGCATCATTTTAAAACTAAGTGAAATATAGAGAAAATATTATTATAAAAAAGCAAGTCAAGAGTAGTTGAGAGAAACATTTCAGTGATTTATTGCAGCAATTCAAGATCCAAGCATCATTTCAAATCCTATGTGAGTTTGTGTATATTCATTTTATCATTGTTTATGAAGGCTATCCCATGTTGTAGATCTCCAAGTAATTCAAGAAATCAAGAAAACAAGACCCAAGACCTTGAGGTGATGTGTATGACTTCAACCCTTCAAGGAATCCATTGAAGGGTGGTTTCAAGTTTGGAGAGGATTGAAAGAAACTTGAAGATAATTTATCCATTTTTGTATTCAAATCCCTACACCTTGTGAACTCACAAAAACTAAACTATTGAATTATCTAACATGATTTGACAAGTCTGCAAGTAGAAACAAGGATCTCGGATCTAACATCAAAGCATTACACAAATAGTTTCAGAAAAGGAATACAAGGACCTAGATGCCCTTGGGCGATTCTATCCTCATATTTGTTGAAAATGGAGGTAATTATGTAGCTTAATAATTTATAAAACTATGAGATTGTAGATCTTAATAAGTGTTCTTTTTTACAAATTATTTGTAGATGATTATCTGTTTAGATTCATTTTACCATTTGTAGAAGTAGATAGAAGATTGTAGAATAATAAGACCAGAGGATAGAAGTGACACAACATATATCATGGAGAAATCCTTTTGGGAAAAGAATCCACCACCAGAATCAATAGTTCTTGTATTATTTAACCTTAGAATAAGATTACAATAATTCTTTATCAATCCTTGCTTGAGATGCTTCTTTTTCCTTCAAAAAATATTCTTCGCAACCTACAATAAAATTTGATAAAACTCTCTTCAACTTGCTGCAATTAATAGACAATAATGAGCCTTGTAAACTCCAAAGAGTTGAAAATTACAAAGTACAAAGCTTATCTCACAAAATCTATGCCTATTCTTTGCAAGTAGAGTTCTTCCATGAAAAAAAATGTCAAACCAAGTCCGTCATCAATTTGGGTGTCCCAAACTGAAGTCCTAACTCAATGTTGATTTTGAAGATATCTTGTAAGCTTCTCCTCAAAGTTGGCACCCAAGAATTGGCCCACTTAACTTAGCCTTATAAAATATCTTCTCATACAAAAGAGTTAACTCCAAGATGCCAACTTGGGTGCCCAAGGTGGGTCCAAGTCAATCTGTATTAACTAAAACATATCTCTCCATCAATTCATGCAAATATCATGCATGATTGATCATCCCCTGTTAACTAAAAGTAGTCACCTATTATCTGTCATGCAACTCAAGTCATTAGTCATGCATTCCAAGTCAACTAAAGTCAACTATCATTCAACTAAAACTAACTACATGCAACTAAAGATAATTGAACCATAACTAAACTGAATTATACAAAACTGAACAAAACTAAACTAAACTCCATGTAAGTAAACATCAATCCCTAACTTCTAAGATCTTTACATGCATTATTGAAGTGTTATCTTTTCTCCAAATAGTTAACTGAACTCAAGGTGGGCTCCACCTTCCATGTGGGTGCCCCATGTGCTCGTATTATTTAGGAAATCTTCTTAGACACCCTCACATGTTCCTATAATTTAGAATTAATTACAAACATCAATTTACATATTTGTTTCATTCGAATTTAGTCTCTTTCTAATCCTAGTGTTGGGGAACACTTTCCAAGGACTTAGGAGATACATGAAATAATGTTTAGTTGCAATTAAATGGAATCCTATTTCCAAAAATATTCAAGCCAAAACCAAACTTTCAAGATAGGTAAACAACACTCTACCCTTCTCAAATCTTCCTGCAAATCTCTGCTACAGTCTATCAATAGGAAAAATATTGCATTTTTTCATATTAGGGCACATAGTCTAATTAGGTTAATCAAGGAAAATCAATTCCAAGACTCAAAAATATAGGGATCCAGGTCTAATTGGCTCACCTACATGGTTGAAATTTAATCTAACCACCTTGTTGATTTGCATCCTAATTCACCCTTGAAAAAGGCCCAATTGAATCGTAGGTTTTATATATTAAAATTATGGTTCCCTTTTTCTAAGTTACATTTTGGTGAACCCAAAATTTTGATATAATAAACCTTTTGAAATTAAAAGTAATTCAACCCTATATCTAGGATTTTCATTATTTTTTTTTGCATTTCTCATTAAGGGTTTCATTTTTGCATCATAAAAGTCAATAAAATCCAAAAATATATATATCATAATGCATCATAGGTTGCAATGGTATTAGTTTTAGTAATTTAGGTTAGATATACATTTAAAATTGTATTCACAATTGTCATTTATTGTTACACATTTTCTTTTGAGTTACATTTTATTAAATTAAACAAATTCTAGAAAAAATTTCACTGTCAAATCTGTTTGAAAATAGACACAAAACCACTAAGTAGTCTAATAAACATTCAATCTTTCAATTTTTAGAAGCCCTATCAAGGACATAGATGCCTTGGGCGCCTCTATCTTTCTACTAGTAGCTTAGAATTTTTTCGCATAGATCTCTATCTTTGTGTTATTAGTTTGGTTATGCTTGCTGATGCCTGATTTGAAATTATGAAAAGAGGTTATTGCATGTGAAATAAAGGTGTCATTTTGCTTAATTTGTTGCAAATTTGAAAATAATTGTTGTATTTCAGTTTTGGAAATTATCATACCTGTAGGACAATTATTTAAATTTTCTAAAGCATTGGATAATTTGGGTAAATTAGTTTTCATTCTTGTAAAAATTCAAAATCATAGGTTGTTACAACATAGTGAAAAAACATCACAAAATAGCAACAAAATCAATTCCAAATCTAGGTTTGCACACTGTCACAGTTAGTTTATGTTGCTAGTTCCTCTGAAAATAAAATTTTAGAAAGAGACCTAGTAGGAAATAGACACCATATGGAATCCTAGTCCTCCAAAACCTACTTTATATCCCAAAAATAAACTGATACCTATGTTAGTTTGTGAACTTTGGACTATGATTTCCATATTTGATGTCTATTTTTAGACCTATTTGATTTAGATCATTTGATCCATAAGGAAAGTAGAAACATGTTTGCTTTTCAAAGATGTGGTTTTGATATGGTAACACATGAATTGTATAATTATAATCTCCTAATTATGAGTATAATATAAGGAAACAAAATGAAATCATTGAAAAGCATGTTAGTAATTCTCCCCATGTCTATCCTAATTGTGAGAGTATCTTGGCACAAGAGAATGAAATCATTGACACATTTATTAATATCACTTTGCCTAATCTTCATTCATCTCCCAACATCTCTCCCAATTATGAGAATTTTCTGGTGCAAGAGGATGCAATCATGGACAATCATGACAATCATAGTGAAGAAGGTATCTTGGTGTTAGAGGAACCAATCATTGAGAATCATGAGAATCTTGTTCATTCCTCTCCCAACACCTATCTTACTTGGGAAGATATAAAGGTGCAAGAAAATGAAATAATTAATACATTTCTTTCAAAAGATAATAAGATGGATGAAAACACTAAGGTGACATTAGATCCCCCCTTGATAGAAGATCATCAATAAGAAGTTAAATCCGTTGAGGTTATGAACACATAATTGGATAATAGACCTCCTCTAATTATTGGACTTACTAAAACTCCTCTAACTATTGGACCTCCTAAGTCACCTCTCATTATAAGACTTACTAAATCTCATGGCAATATCCTAAACTTTGTAAAAAAACTCACTAGTAATCATGTGTCACAACAAACAAGTTATCACATAGTTACTCACACATATAACACCAGAAATAAGAAGAAACCAATAAAATTCATTCCCTCATCGATTCTGCTCCCACAACCTATTTTACTTAGTGCCCCTCATTTACCTCAACATAATGGAAAGGAGTATGATCTTTTGGAATAACTTTGTAACACTCCTAAGATTTCCTCATGGGATTTATTTCAAACATCACTTATTTATCATTACATGGTTCAAAAATCTTTGTATATTTAGTTGTTTTCCCTCCTAGTGTGCAACCAAACAATGCAACAACCTTAATTGAGGGTATGAATTTGGCTAATTTGGACATGGTATTTCATAAAAATGAATTACCCCATTTGGAAATGAAAAAAAAATGAGGCTTTGATGATAATGGATGTTATTAACAAGGTTGGGATTAGGCGTACCCTTATTCAAAATGGTTCGAGGCTTGATGTTTGTAGTGTGAATCTCTTGGACAAAGCTAGAGCAGACAAGACCAAAATTCAACTAGTTGATTTGTTTATTCATGGTTTTAATAATGTGGGGAGATAAACACTTGGTATAATAACATTACCTATCAAAGTTGGTAAGGTGGTGTTACAAACTCCCATCCATGCCATGCCTCATGACCTTTCATACAATCTTCTCTTAGGTAGACCTTGGATTCATGAAATGAAAGGAGTTCCTTCAATGCTTCATCATTTAATAAAATACACTTACAATGACAAGGTTTACTTGATAAAAGCTAATCCTAAATTTGAGAATTTTTTACAAACTGAAATAAGAATAAAGAGTCCTTTTAGAACATTGATCCCAACTTCAAAAGTGTAACCTTTACAAGTTGAAGACCAAGATGTGTGTCTTTCATTTGTGATAAAATTGTTAGATGATGAGTGGGGATCATTAGATTTCACACCTACTTTCATGGGGGAATACAAGGTTACACCATAAAAATTGAAAAAAGAGAAAGAAGTTTCAATGTTATCAACAAAACCTATAATCGAATCATCAAAAATAAAAGAATCCACAACTTCTAGCAAAGAGGAAAACACAAATTACACGTCTAAATATGATGAAAGTGATTATGAAAAACCACATTCTTTGAAAGAAATTGAAGCCATTTATGGAAGAGGCTATCAACTTTTGAAATAATTTGGCTATAATGGAAAAGGATGTGGTGTAAAAGAATAAGGAATTCATGTTCCCATAGAGCCCAAAACACAAGAAACAACAAGAGGTCTTGGCTATTGTCCTTCACAAGTAATGAAAACATAAAAAAGACTTTCACTAAATCATACAAGAGACAAATAGTATTAGTTGTTGCTCCTTGCCATGTGGTAGTTGTAGTATCACACAATACTTACTACCATGCATGGAGATATAAATTAAGTTTTATGAGATCATATTTCATCTTGCAAGGAGCATCATATTATCATCCATTTTTGGGCTCATATTTTTCCATACACTTGGGGGGCAAGGGGTTAGGTAGCCTTGTGTTAAAGGTGCATTCATTCTAGAAAGGGATCCCTTTATTTTTCCTTAAAATGTTAGTGTAGAAAGTACACTAAAATTTTAAGGGGGGCATATAGTCCCCTGTTTATTATTTGCACATGTGAAATGGTCCCTTTTTAGTGATGATAGCATACATCTCCTAGGAAGTGTGACCTTGGAAATGAAAGTATGACCTTCTTGATCTATGTTGTATTTCCTTTGTGGTGACATTGAGCTTGATATCCCCTAAGAGCGTGACCTTTCTTGGCATATGATGTTCCCCTTGGTGGTAATGCTATGGTTAGTATGCCCTAGACTATAAGTCTTCTATTCCATGACTTGTCTTCTCTTGGTGGTGATGTCATGTGTGATGATCCCTAAGGCATGAACTTTCATATATTGAGAAAAGCCCCTTTGTTTTTCTTGTAAATCACCCTTTGCAATGGTGTTGTTATAACACCTCTTGAGGTTTTGGACTTATGTTCTCATCATTTATGCACCTCCTTAGGTGAGTTTGTGCACCTTCTTAGGCGAGTTTGGAACTTTTTCTTCACTTTGTTCACACATTGAACTTAGTGTTGCATTGGCATAACATACTGATAATTTTATGACACCTTATCAAGGTTATCAGGGAGTATAACTCTTGGTATGGTTTTTAATGGGTACACACCTAGTGAATAGAAAACTTTACTAAACCTAGTGTGTTTCTCATTTTGGCTATTTAGCTTGGGGGATCACCTAGTGAATATCATACTTCACTAGCCCATGGTTCCTTTTGTTTGTGATTCACCTAGAAAATATAAGACTTTTATATTGTGTGAGTCATGAACACCTTAACATGGCCACCAAGCATAAAACAACTTGCCTTCTAGTAGAGATGTGTTTCATGAGTGTCTAGCATAACTCAACTTGCTAGCCTTGTGAAACCCATCATATTGCATGAACACCTAGTATAACACAATTTTCTAGCTAGTAGATCTATGTGGCTCATGAGTGATGTGGCATAACACAACTTGCTAGTCCTCATGGGAGAACTCTCTTATCTATCATTTATTCAACAAATGATGTTTGGTATTTGAGATAATTTAAGACTAAGGCCTCTTTACCTTACCGACTCAAATCCTTTTGTACTAACCTTGTGTGTTGTGTGTGTCTTTTATATGTTATATTCATGTTTTCATTATGTTTTCTTCATGTTTGTGTTCATTTTTTTCTCATCCATATGTTGTCATGTGTTTTCATCATGTATACTTCATGTTTTCTGACATGTATGTGCATGTTGTCTTGTTGAATTTTGTACACATGTGTGTTCTTTTTCCATAAGTTGGCTTGTGAGCTCCCCCTTGATCCTTTGTAATCCTATATTTTCAACATTTGGACAATCATACCTCTCTTGATATAGATTCTCTACTTTAGTGTGAGTTTGAGCATAAGTTCATATTCTCACTAAAGTGGGGGCTAAATGTAGTATAGTAAATTGTCACCCTTGACAATTTAACACTATGTTTTGCTCCCCTTAATTTATTGGACCTGATTAGGCACCTAATTGCCTAAATTATGCATTATATGGCCTATTTTTAACAAATTTTGAGAAATTGCAAGCATTGAACAAATACATTTATTTAATGTTTTTCCCCTGACACCTAAAATCTTGGAAAATAGGGCTAGGAATGGGATGTCTTTGGGCATCTAAGTCCCCCTATTTTTTTGAGATCCAAATTTGAATATGTTAGTGTTAGTATTTTAAAATTTTAAATTCAATTTAAAAATGTTGGCTATCGAGATCTAATTTGCAAGAAATTGAAAAATAGCTATAAATACCTAGTTATTACATCATTTTAAAACTAAGTGAAATATTGAGAAAATATTATTATCAAGAGAAGTCAAGAGCATCATTTCAGTGATTTATTGCAAAAATTCAATATCTAAGAATCATGTAAAATACTATGTGAGTTTGTGTATGTTCATTTGATCATTTCTTGTGAAGGCTAACCCTTGTTGTAGGTCTCGAAGCAATTCAATCAATCGAGCAAACAATATCCAAGACCTTGAGGTGATTTGTATGAATTTAGTCCTTTAAGGAAGCCATTGAAGGGTGGTTTTAGGTTTGGAGAGCATTGAAGGAAAGTTGAAGATCATTTATCCATTGTTGCATTCAAATACCTACGCCTTTTCAAATCACAAAAACTCACCTACATAATTATCCGATAGTGATTTGACAAGTCTACAAGTAGAAATAGGGATCTCAGATTTGACATTAGAGGATTGTAAAAATAATTTTAGAAAAGGAATACAAGGACCTAGATGCCCTTGGGAAACTATATCCTCATATTTAGACCAACAACAAACTTTCAGGATGGGTACAAAACACTCTACCCTTCCCAGATCTACTTGCAAATCTCTGTTACAGTTTGTCAATTGTTAGAACCTTGTATTCTTCATATTAGGCCATATAGTCTAATTAGGTTAATCAAGGAAAATCAATTCCAATCCATTCCAAGACTCAAAAATATGGAGATCCAGGTTTGACTCCAACTCACCTACATGATTGAAAGTCAATCTAATTACCTTGTTGATTTTCATCCTAATGCACCCTTGAAAAATGCCCAATTGAATCCTAGGTTTTACACATTAAACTTAGGGTTCCCTTTTTCTATGTTACAAGAGATAATTTTCTTCTTCTTTTCTATGCTCCTAGAGGAAAAAGGAGTGGTTCTCTATTTTTTGGGCAAGAGGAGGAAGGAATAAAAATATTTATAGGTTACCTTGGTGAAGAATAAGACATTATAGTGCAATATGTTCATAGGTAGGCACTACATGTTCATGGGTTATATGAAGCATTTTTTTCCTTAATCATTTTTTATTTTTTTCTTTTATATGTTTTTGGCTTCAGATGTGTCTGTGCTAAAAGAAAAGTTGTTTAGAAAGGTGCACAACATGCCACATGGTGGTTGTACAACTTTCATTTATTGCCTTCCTTTCGGGAGAGAGCCAGGACATGTGTCAGCTCGATGAAAGTTTCCTCAAGGGTGATTTTCATAAAGTCTAAGAATATTCGCCTGCTTGACACATCATCTCTTCATTGCAAGAAGTTTGCACTTTTATGAAGTGATATCTTTTGGAGTGTGTCAGAACTTGCTGGGTTCCTTTTGTTTTTTAGGATGGAAACTTTGAGTTGGTGCCGTCAAGCCATGTGATTGATCAACTAGACTTTTTCCAAGCTATTTTCTAGGATTTGATTTTTTTCAAATTATGATCTTTTCTAAATATCAAAAGGAAATTAATGCAAAAGTTGAGAATTGATGAGAAAAGATTGTCAAGACCTAATTTAAGATCTACAATCAGATCATGAGCTATAAAATGCCAAAATCTAGTAGCAATTACTTCTACAATGTGGTGGTGGTACTCTCTTTTCCAACTATAAATGGGAGGCTGCAATAGAATAGAAGTTTTTTCCTAAAAATTTCCAAGTTTTAGTTTCTTGTTCTCAAGAAATTTATTTTAGTTTTCTAAAGTTATAGAACTATTTTTAGAAGTAGAATTTGTAAAAATTATTTTCTCTAGCATGTTATATTGTTTATGTTCAAACTATTATCAGATTGGCATCCAACCTCTATTTTAAAGTTCATTTTATATTCAAGCACAAACCATTTGGGAGAAATATTTGAGACTATGCATGTTATGGCCTTTATCAAGTTCTTTCTTTATGTTTTCATTCTGAATGAAACACTGTGTTAATCTGAATTCAAGTAGTTTGAGCAGTTAATTTCCATGATGTAGGCTTATATGGTAGGATAATAACCTGTGAAAATTGGACTATGTGTGTGAACTTCTCTAATTTTCTAAAGGGTTGCTGTTTTGTTATATTATGTTGTAAGAAGAGAGAGGATTAATGCAATTTCTAAATGTTTTTTTGTTAACCTTGGAAATATTTATGCTTGATCGAACCTTAATGAACACTGCCTATGGGGAGATTTGAAACACTGCATTGTGCTTGTAGTTAGCCTTTGCTATTCATTCTCTTCCCAACAATGAAGGGTTGTGGTGTTTTATGTCTAAAATATCATTCATAGGAAAGATTGGTTTTATAATGTTGTAAAACCTTTGGCACATCACCATTTTTATGTTTTATGTTTACATTTTCTTCTACCCTTTTCTCCAAAATTCAGAGAAAAGCTGAATTTCTATAAAAATCTCAGAGGTATTTAGTGAGGTGCAAATCAGTCCCCCACTTGTTGAATTTCCCATAAGGCTATTGAATAGGCACAAGTTTTGATGATCAATAGTTATTTTTATGGCACACCCTATGGGACCTGAAGTTCTTTGAACGCCTGATTAGAAGTCAAATATTTCTTAAATCTAGCCAAGGAAAGAAGCTAGAAATTTCATGCCCAAAATCCAAAAAAGAGCATCTTCAAGAGACCATTTCTAGTACTCCTAGTTACCATCCTTAGTACCTAGGAGAAGAAGACTTATAGGTTCTATATCACCTATAAGGAGTGATAGAGCAAGGAGTGAGAGCCTAGAGTTTAGAGCCTTATCTACTCCACCTAGAGGCCAAACTTTCCAAATCAGAATACCCATATACCTGATTCATAGGAATTTTTTCTCCATGGCTCATATAGCTTCCCCTACTCCTATAAATTTTGTAACCTAGGATAGTGGCAGTCCACTACAACCACCTATGCCCCCAGACATATGGCTTGCCATACCCGCTAATGCCTTCAAGGCTAGTCCAATTTTTTTTGTAGAATACTTCAAAACCCCCTTTGAACACCTTCAAGATATAGCAGAGGTATGTAGGGTACATAACATAGTGGAGGAAAATATTGCTCTTAGGTTGTTAGCCACCTCTTTCAAAGGAAAGACTCAAGATTGGTATTGATCTTTGGCCTCTGGTTTTATCCATTCTTGGGATCAACTCAGAGAGAGGTTGTTCAAATGCTTCTTAGAGAAGGGAGATCGTTCTTCATTGCTACAACAACTAATCACCATCAAAAGAGCCTTGCAAGAGGCCATGAGTGACTTCAACACTAGGTTAGATAAAACCTAGCACTAAGTCCTTGTGATTGCCTGACCTCTAGCTGCAATGGCGTTTATGTTTTACCTGAAGTCTTTCAATTGAGATATTATGGTGATGATAACCTCCATGGGAGGGGATATATTACCCAACACATACGAGTTGGCTGTGCATGCGGAAAATAGTTTGATTGATGCTAGGAAGCTTCCACCAAGACCTCTGATGCCTGTGCTTGCAAAAATATCTAGTAGTCCTTAGGAAGAAGCTACTCCAAGCACTTCTGCTACACAACTGATGAAATCCACTATGCCATAGTCAGCTATGCCATAGTTCGCTATGCCATAGTTTTCTATGCCATAGTTTGCTATGCCACAGTTCGCTAGCTGCAGTTCGCTATGCTGCAATTCGCTATGTCGTAGTTCACTATGCCGCAGTTCGCTATGCTGTAGTTTGCTATGATGCAGTTCGCTATGCTGCAGTCCATGTACATGTACCCTGCCATGCATCCTAGCATGTCAGGCTCTTCTTCTGTAGTAGTAGGCATGAACAACATGAAGAGTCTCTTGTGAACTTTCACTAATGAGTTGGTTCTCATCAAATGACAGGAAGCAACACTTTCGAAGTAGACCACTCAAACCTATGGTGGGAGTAGATCATCCTATAAAAAAAACACGTACCAAGGACTCTCCAAAGGAGGAGGTCAACAAACAACATCTACAAACCAGATAGTTTCGGTCACCATGCCACTTCAAGCAGCGAAGGATAGCTAGAGTAAGGAGTTAATGCTAGTCTAGAAAAATCTAGCAAAAGATGAGAATGTATGGTGCTTCCCATGCAGTGATAGTCATATGCCTTGAAATTGTCCATGGGGAAATATGCAACAGAAGGTAGCGGAACAAAGAAACAAGGGCCCGTTCCCAAATGTGGATGAATATGAGTCTTCTAAAATGGAAAATTCCTACTTCAAATCAAAAATGCAAGGAATGTCCTTGGAGCAAGAACTGGATGTTGTGCTTGACCAAGCACCATTTTAATGGATGGAGGAAGAAGATGCAGTATATGTGAATGAAGCTCTAATGACTAGTACTCCACAAGTACAGTTGAACTACAACACAAGATCCAAAAGAAGGCTAATGGGAGAATACGTACAATAAGCTTTGTCACATCCTCAACCATGAAAACCATTGCCACATGAAGAGTAGGCCTTGTCAGTCATTAGCTAACCTACTCAATAGCCATGAGTTCCTTCATTTCCAGAGAAGGAGATGGATAAGGTGCCAAGCCCATTCATGGAAGATCATTTTCCTCCTAAGATGAGAGAGATATCACTATTTAAGCCCAAGGTCCAACCAGGCAGAACACTCAATGTGGTGGAACAATTGAAGAAGGCACCTGCTAATGTATCTCTATGGGATGTCATATCTATTCCCAAACAAAAGACATTGCTTTGGGAAGCATTAAAGAAGGAAGAACAAATACCACAAATGGATCCAATTTTTCCATACAATCAAAGTAGAGATAAAGAAATCGTGTTAGAACCTCAAGCTCTGAAAGTGACAACTTTTGTGAATGACGTGGAAAATGCAAAAGAGAAAGAGGTAAGCAAGACAAAGCCCACACATTTATTTTTAACACTTATTGTGAGAGATAAGCTCTTGCATAATAATATGATTGATTCAGGAGCTAGTACAATGGTCATGCCAAAGCAAGTGGTTGATGCCTTGAAACTTAGGTATTGACCCCTTGAGAAGGGAATCATGTAATTAGATGGGAAGAAGGTTCTGACCATTGGTCAAATAAAAGATCTATCTTTAACCCTCTTCTCATGTACAAGCCAAACGATCTCACAAGAAGTAGTGGTGATAGAAATTCCCCTAGTCTTTGGAATGTGTCTTTCAAGAGATTTCACTGTGAAGCTTGGCGGGTATTTGGTGCTCAATTGGTCCCACTTGATATTGAGAACCAAGCATAGGGTGAAGATGAAGATTCTGTCTGAATATTTGCATCCTAAACACATAGAAAACAATGCAGTCCTATGCTTTGAAGCAACATATACCTCTTTCTCGTAGTAGGAGAGATATTGTGTAGAGATGATGGAAGATGAAGAAGACATGAGTGATCATACTCCTGAGGAAGAGGTGCTAATCAACCAATTCATCGAATACAACCCATTTGGAAAATTTCATGCGATGAGACTAGGTACTTATGTGATCTTCAACAATGATCAAGTCTTTCTGAAATTGATAAAGGATCGGGAGGAATATAATGATTTGGGGGACAATCATCTATGGACCTTATACTTTGATGGCACCAAATGCAAAGCCAGTTTTGGAGTAGGTATCTGACTAGTGTCTCCAATAGGATCCAAAACCCTCAACGCTTTTCATTTTTAGTTCTCATGCTAAAAAATGATGTGGAATATGAGGCCTTGGTCGATGGTTTGACCCTTTCCGAAGGAATGGGTGTAAATAAAATGCAAGCATTTAGAGATTCAGAATTAGTTGTGAGCTAGGTCTATGGGAAAGCATTTACAAAGAATACAAGAATGTAGTCATACAAACATCATATATGGGTTCTAATTGAGAGTTTTGAAGCTTTCAATATACAAGTTATTCCTCAATCTCAAAAAAATGTCACTGATTGGATGACTTCTATTGGTTCACAATTTGAACTAGTTTTCAATTTGACAACAAAGCAAAATGCAGTACAGGTCATTTTATGACCAACAATCCTTGCCAATGATAAAAAAATAGCAAGTATTTGAGGATGACATTCAGATAGCTACCTTTATGTAGAAATCAGGAGGAGATTTTGACTATTCAGAGCCGAGAGCAAAATATCCCAAAGAGCAGATTATCTTGTTAAAAGGTAATAAGATTCCTCTAAGTTTAATCTCCCTTGAAAATCTTTTTGACTATGAAGACACAAGAAATGGAAAGCAAAGGTTCACTGCGGATATGAGACTATGAAGAGCTTGATGTCAGAAGCAACAGGAAGTTAAAGGTTAGAAGGGATGTTCTAGAAAAGGACAAGGAAAGACTGAAGGATCTATGTTTAAGATATGATGAGGTTATAGATTAGACCTATGATGATCTTAGAGGGTATGATACAAGCATAATTCAACATACCATTGACTTCACAGAAGGATCAAATCCCATCCTATAGTAGCAAAGGCCAGTCAATATGAAATCTGAAGTATTGATGGCATAGGAGCTCACCAAATTGATCAGTTCATAGATCATATATCCGATTAATCATTCCACCTATGTGTTAAATTTGGTAGTGGTTCAGAAAAAAAGAATGGAAATATTAGGATTTGTGTTGATTTTCAACATTTGAATAAAGCTTTGCTAAAAGACCACTACCCTTTGCCATCGACAGAGCAAATCCTGCAGACTGTGGCCAGATTGGAGATGTTTTCATTGCTTGATGGTTTCTCAAGCTATAACCAAGTATATGTAAAGGAAGGAAACCAACATAAGACAACATTTACCACTAAGTGGGGAACATTTGCAAACTCTAAAATTCTATTTAGACTTTCAAATGCTAGTGCGAATTTTCAAAGAGCAATGAATATTTCCTTTAGAGGATTAATTAATCTGATTATTCTCATATATCTGGATGAATTAATGGTATTTTCAAAGTCAAAGTATGATCACTTTTATCATTTGGAAAAGGTCTTCCAGAAGTATCAATAGTTCAGGATTTCTTTGAATCCCAAAAAATGTGTTTTCAGAGTACCCGAAGGTAAGCTACTTGGTTTTGTAGTGTCAAAAGAGGGAATAGAAATAGAGCCCAAAAGGGTGAGATCCATAATGGAGTTACCCCTACCAGTAAATCAGAAAGGACTATAGTCCTTCTTGGAGAAGATCAACTTTGTTAGTAGGTTTGTTTTAGATTTCGTAGGCATTGCGAGACCTATCACACTAATGCTAAAAAATAACCTAATTTTCAAATGGACCCTCGAAGGAAAAGGATATTTTGAGCAGATAAAGATAGCTATCTCTGCCACTCCAGTGTTGGATAACCTAGACCTTTCCAAAGAAATCTATGTATACAATGATCAACATAGCATAACTTTGGTGCTCACTGAGAAGGATAAGGGAAATAATAGAGAGCATCCTATTGTATTTCACTCAAGGAATCTTAAAGATTATGAGATCGGGTATAATTTTTTTGAAAAGAAAGATTTTTCCATTGTGAAAATCCTAAATAAGTTTTGACATTTGGTGTCGGAAAATAAAATCACTATTCTCATCGTACATCCCAGGGTGTGGGAGTATATCACTGAAGGTGAGATAACTGAAAAGAGGAAAAATTGGATCACCAAGATCCTAGAGTATGATGTGGACATTAGACCAACCAAGTTAGTTTAAGGAAGAGGTTTGTGTGAATAAATTGGACAAGAATCAAGTTTTGTAGCTAAAAAGGAGACTGATCAAGTCTACTTGAACCAGTTCAAGTCCGATGAGTCCTGGGTGGTGGATCAAACACAATATATGCATAAGGGGCACTACCCGAACAACCTTCCATTCCAAAAAAGGTGATATTATTGACTGCAAGGCACTAGGTATGTATTAATTGAAGGTATATTATTCAAGAGAAATTATGATAGTGTCCTACTCCGATGCTTAGACAAGCTGCAGGTGGAAAGAGTCCTTAACGAATTCCATAGCAATTTTGAGGTAGAAATTTCTCCGCCAAGATTACCACCTTGAAAATAATGTGAGTAGGATATTATTGGCCCTCTATGTTTTCTAAAGCACACCACATGGTGCAAAAGTGTACTCAGTGCCAATTCTTTGTTGGAAAAAGAGGGAATTCTGCTTTGCCTTTGAGCCCAATTGTAACTAAGGAACCCTTTGCTCAATGGGGTTTGGATTTTGTCAAAATGATAAATCCTATTTCTAGTTCTAGCCACAAATGGATCCTTATGAAAATTGACTACTTCACAAGGTGGATGGAGGACATCACCCTAAAAAATTCCACTAAGGGCGAGATCATCAATTTTCTTGAAGAATTTGTAACCATATTTGGTTCACCAAAAACTATCATATCTAACAATGCTCAAGATTTTGTAGGTTTGGCGATGTCATATTTTTCTATCAAACATGGGGTTTACCTTAGAACTTCATCAAAATAATACCCACAAGGGAATGGGTTAGCAGACTCAACCACCAAAAACCTATTTAGGTTAATCAAGTGCATCAGGTTAGAATGACAAAGGGATTGGCATAAGCACCTACGAGCTACTCTGTGGGCTGATTGGATTACTCCCAAGCAGATCTTGAAGACCTCCCCTTATGAACTGGTATATGAAAAAGAGGTAGTTTTACCTATTTCCATAGAAATCTATGCTTTGCAACTGTTGAAAGCCCTAGATGTTGAAAAAAGTGGTGGAATGGAAGTATGGTTGGCAGAACTCCTCAAACTTGAAGAAGATATAGAAAAAGCTCATATAGCCATGATCAATGGCTAGCTAACAGTGAAGTGGTGGCTCAATAAAAATACCTCCAGCCTATATTTTAGGGAAGGGAACCTAATACTAAAATACGATGAGCACACTGCGAAACCAAGACAACACACCAAATATGAAGTACTATAAAAAGTACCCTTCCAAATTAGCATGTGCAAGGAAAATAATGCTTATGAACTTGAAGATATGTAAGGTAACACTTTGGATATACTGATGAATGATATTTATCTAAAATTATTCCATTAAACATGTAGTTCTTTATAATCTTTAGTAGTTATGTACCATATGTAATTTTTTTTGTAAATATGTTTTAATTTTGATAATAAGCCATGAGAAAACATAGAGGAAGTAGAAGTTTGTATTATTCATCAAAAAATTATAATGTAATACAAGACTGAGGCTCAGATTTAAATATGAAGCCCTCTCAAGCGAATCCAAAAAGAGCCACAAAGAAAAAAGAACCAAAGAGGAGGCAACATGCAAAAATATTGAAACTACACCTCTAGTCATTGTCTAGAAAGCCGAAGAGGCTCATCGTTAGGTTTCTTCTTCTTGGTTAGGATGCAAAAGGGGGGTGAACACACAACACACATGGACTTGAAACAGTGTAAATTGTAGGCCCGTTGTTGCAGTTATACACCAAAAACTCTAAGTGCTTCCTCCAGTTGAGCCCCTAAATGCACTCCATGTCGTACTCCTGCAGTAGGTAGGTGGCTACTGGCAGAGAATTTGAGCGATTTCCTTCAAGGTCCATGTTGTAGAAATCAGAAAGGAAGGGAAACTAAAGTATGTCTATCCTAAAGTCCATGTGCCTACGGATATCCATGGCACTTGGAATACCAACATGAGGGATAGCTACCTACACGATTTTGTTGAGCCCTTCCATCAATGCAGAGTCAAAAATTTGGTGGAACAACTCAATTATCATAGGATTGGCCATGTTTAGGTCAAGCAAGGAGGTGCCGAAGTGGGAAAGTACATTGCAGTTGCTCCTCAACTAGTTTTCATCATCAATATAGTCTAGGTCGACTCCCCACTTGAATGCAACTAGGCTAATGTAGTCACAACTTTTCACCAAGCGCTTAATTCTGTTGCTCGTGATCTCTCCCACAAAGTAGTATTGTAGCCTCTGAGGTAGAAGCTAAATATTAGTGCCTAGGCCAATAAACATTTTGATTAAGTAGTGGATTATAGCAGAACAAGAGGAAGCGAGAAAATCTTGCTAAACTTAAAGGCTATTTTTTCAAATGAATATTGCAATAAGGTGGCATAGCTATATATAGAAAGGATGAGCCGACAAACCCAACCAACGGGAAGTCCTTTTTGGCTAGATGGAAATTGAAAAATACCAAAGCAAATGGAGGCCAATAGATAAATCATATAGAGGATCTAATAGGAGGTTTTGAGAAATAAATTTGGGTGTTAGTAGAAAATACTCTCGTATGCCAATTGTCGACATGTGTCCTTTTCCATCATCAAAACTAGCTAGCTTACTTATATGAAAAAACATGGATTAAAGTGATAAATTCTAACAAATTAAATAGGTGTTTCTTTTCAAGAGTACCTTGCATTACTTCAACACTTTTCTCATAAATAAAGGCATGCTTTCCAATGCAATGAGCTTATTTGTGAAAGAGGCAGCGAGGAGAATGTACTAATTCCATTCTCATGGAATTTTCAACATTCCTAAGGAATATGGATCTCAAATAATCCACTTGTATCACCTTGGTGGCAACATTTAATGACCAACAGTAGTGGCATATCCTTAACTGCATGTACGTGTGAGGGAATTAACTACACTCAAAAGAATATTTTTCTAAGAAGCAAAAGGAAAGTGGTCATTTTCATTGAGGAAACTCTCTACAACTTCTTGACATAGTCATGGCAAAGCCATCAAAATCTGGAGATGGAGCCTCATCTAAAAGGCCTGGTTACACCAACACCCTAGTACCTGAGGAGCATCCATTTGAATTTTTTAAAAAGGTGCAACTAGACAGACGTATCGAGAGAGAGGCGGTGCAGGATTTCACCAACAATATTTTTGACTCCAAGTAAACAAATAACCCTAAAAACCTTAGAGAGGGGGAATTACAAAGAATGATAGATCATGGGTCGTCTGAAGGTTTTGCATCTTGGCTCTGGAATTGTGGCCTATCATAGTTCATGTTTCCTACTGTACACACATGCCTATAGCTGGTGGACACATGTGTTAGGAGATTCAAAAAAATACATGAGAGATTGAGGGCAATAGGATTAGAGTTACAATTTCTGCCGAAGCCATACAGGATATGTTGTGTATCCCTACCACTTAGGGAACTGAACGTTTTTATGAGGAGACGATGGAAATCTCCTGGGAGGAAAGAACCCAGAAGGAAAGCTTTTATGAGAGTGAGATGAAGGAAAGATCAGTGAGAGGCCACTTTTCCTTTCCCCTTGTGCGCAAAAAATTCAAGGACACACATACTATCTTCTTGATGCTAGCCTAGATTTATAGCCTTGATAATGATGAGGAGGTCCATCCCTTCTAGATGGGCCTAGCTTTTATGCTCAAGAAGGAGAAGAGTCAACATTATTATTTTTTTGCTGATGCAGTAGCTAGAATAATGCTAGAACAATTGAAGAACTATAATACTAAGTATAAATTCAGGTATTCCTCTTTCTTGGCCCACTTGATTTTGCATCAAAATTTTGAGTTGCTAGAAAGAAGTATACCAATGTCTAGGTTTGATGCTAAAGGATGATATCGGCTAGTTTCTATATGGACTCATGTGCTTTCAAAAATAGAGGATTACTACTAGTTTGTAGATCATTTTTCGAGGCTAGTGCTTCAAGATTTATTACCACACCCTACGGGCCATTCTCTCATGAGGTCATGCAATGGATGAAAAATCCACTGACCCCAATGGATTATTTCCTAGGAGAGGATTTTACATTTATCAGGTTTCATGGTTTGTCAGGGAGCCTTTTAGACCCCCTAGATTTGTAACAGATATTTTTTTTGCATTGGAGGCATGTCGTTAGGAAACCATATCTGACAAAACCTATGGTGCCAGAAGGAACAAGACAAAGATATCCCTGCTCCCCCTCACAATTCCAATAGTCAGGTGACATTGGGAAAGTGGAAGGGAGAGGGTGAGCTTACAAACCTATTGGTGGCCCTAGGCTTGGTCCTCATTTGTGACATGTGGGACTACAATCCAAAAAAAAAAATTCACTTTGAATCATGAGAGACGAGAGTATTTTGAGAGGAGGAGGAATCCAACTCAGGAAAGGCTAGAAGTATACATTAACTTGGCCCACATTCCACTCAAACAACCAAAATGAAAAAAATTCTATGTGCTACAGGTGGAGTATCAGAGGAACCTTTCGATGCAAAAATCCCTCAACACACAGTTGAAGCACAAGGGATGGTTGGAAAGAAAGAAGACATCTGGAGGTCTTGACAAGAGATAAAATTCCCCAATGCCCTATTTGGAGATTTCCAGCCACATGATGACAGGTTTGAGGGGATTTATGATTAAGAGGCCAAAACCAACAATAGCAATCTGGAGGCATGTCATGAGATTGAAGAAGAGAAGATCCTACATTGTACTTCTCATCCTTAGTAATCCAAAAGGAGGAGATGCTTGAAGCAAAGGGATTCACAAGTCACATCCTCCGCCAGTGCTCGTAGCAAAGGAAAAAGGACCTGACGGTCCCCAAGAGGGTCCATTGTGGTTATCGAATGTCATGTTTCGAAGGGATTGACTTACAAAGGATTGGAACATACCATTTCTGGTCGTGCAAAGAGAAGATGAGTCTAGGATCTAGGTGCACCTGATGCATCAACTTGAGGAGAAGAAGAAGTGGAGTTTTTTCTACAAAGTGTTTCGACTGCTGTGACCTAGGTAAGTTTTACTCCCTCTCTTATTCCTATCTCTGCATCTCTGGTTACTCCTCTGCCCCCATCCATGGAAAGGAATCCTCCATCCTCAAACCTTGAGCTTTTGATCTTGAATACACCCCCTGCCATTTTTAATGAAACTTTCAAAGCAACCTTGCATGTCAAATAGGAAACATCCGCCTTGGCTGCTATTGATTCTTTAATTTCCCTATCAAGGGCCCCCATTGAAAGAGCTAAAACATCCATATTTCTTGTCACTCCCAGTCCATGCTTTTCTAGATAAAAATATCTCCTTCCGCTCATATCTCTTTTCACCCTGACTGGATTTTCCCTTGCCCAATCTCAATTTGGTGTCCTACCTTTTTCCACGATTATGCTCCCCTTTGCTTCCCCACATGCTCATACATCTAAGGTTTCTCCTTCTATCACCATTTTTGGTCTCCCTCCTGGTACTTCCATTGCAACACAAAGCATTGATACCCCTTAGAGTGTCCAAGATAATTTTGATGCAACCAAGTAGGCCGACATGCTAGAAAGAAAAAATGACTATTGAAGAATGTTGCGCTGCTGACTATCAAGAAGATTGAAGCTTGCTTCAAAGAGGAGTGGAAAGAACTATTGATCACTACCATGAAGCCATTTTTATTCAATCCCGAGGGACAAATGCAGATGGAGGATTATGGAATCAGAGCCATGGGCCTAAGTTTGAATGATACTTTCCTACATGACAATGTGGTCCTAGCTAAGGCCACCCAAAAAGGTGGTATATGTGGATTACGAGAGACTAGACAAGAAGTTGAAGAAGTGTGAGGAAGAGATGATAAATATAAAGGAAAAAGTGAACCATATGTAGAAAAAAATAAAGGCTAGAGATGTTGAGATGGCTCAAATAAGGAAAATACAAAATCAACAAGGAGAAGCATCTAAGTTTCTTGTGGAGACCCAAGGTGAATAGATTCAACTGTATGGAGAAATTGAAAAGTTAAGAGTTGAGCTTGCTGTTGAGCGCTAGACAAATGCAAAGTACCAACATGCTCAGTAAAATATAAAAAGAGAGTTGCATGGCATTCAATCTCAAGATTTTGACGATCTATAGAAGGCCTAGGTGAAAGTAGAAAAGTCAAAACAAGAAGTCAAAAGGTTGAACTCATAACTAACAAATACCCTTAGAGAAAGGAACCAAATGGAGGAGAATGCAAGAGCAAGAGAGGCTTAGTTCAATTAGGAGCTAGCTACTGCATAAGAGACTGGGACCCTCCTGATATTGAAGAAGCTAATATCCATACACTAGGAGTGAATCATAGTTGCAGTTGCCATTCTTATGCCCACTTTACAATTTTTAAGGGATGTTCAAGAATAAAATGGGAAGGTTGGCCTGATGGATGATCAAATTCTATAGATATGTGCTCCCCAAGTGGTAGAATCACAAAGATTTATTTCTAGGTTATGTTTGGCCACTGATGAGGCCCTAAAAGGTGTAGGGATTCTTGATCAAAGAGCCACCTCCATCAAAGCAAATGAGATCATCAACTACCACAAGATTGCAAAAAAATGCATGGAATGTCAAATGGTGTTGAACAAGAGGGTTGATGAAATTAAAAAGGATTTCGGTGTCCTAGTTAGCTTCGAGTTACCTCCTCTTTTCTCTCTAGATGGAGATGTGCTATCAGTTGAGTAGGTCATAGATGCAATCAAACATAAGGTCCAAACTTCTACGAAACTCCTAGGTTTAAGTGTGATTCCCATCATGGATGGAATTGCGAGAGATCTTAACTATTTCTCATCTCTATTATCATCTTGGGGTGGTTTCTATAAGATGGGGAGTTGTTTCTTTCAAGGAGGTCTTTGAGCTAGATCAAGGATATAGGCTCATCTGTACTCTTGTTTGACCAACTGATGCAGATTGGGAGGTGCAACATTCCACTTTCCTCAAACTCCAAGAGGTTTTAGAGGTCTAGGTTCATGCCTTCGCAAGCGAAGCCCCCCTATGAGTCGCCAGAACTATGAAGCATTTTTTGCCTTAATCATTTTTGATTTTTGGATTTTATATGTTTTTGGCTTCAAATGTGTCCGCGATCATTTAAGTAAAGTTGTTTAGAAAGGTGTGCAACATGACACATGGTGTTTGCACAACTTTGATTTATCACATTCCTTTCAGGAGAGAGCTAGGATGTGTGTTAGCTCATAAAATGTTTTCTCAAGGACAATTTTCATAAAGTCTGAGAATACCCACCTGCTTGACACATAATCTCTTCACTGCAAGCAGTTAGCAATTTTATGAAGTGATCTCTTTTGGAGTGTGTCAGAGCTTATTGGGTTCCTTTTGGTTTTCAAGATGGAAACTTTGAGTTAGTGCCATCGAGCCACATGATTGGTCAACTAGACTTTTTCTAGGCTATTGTCTAGGATTTGATCATTTTTAGATGACGATATTTGCTAAATATCTAAAGGGCATTAATGTGGCAGTTGAGAATTGATGAGAAAATATTTTCATGACCTAATTTAAGATCTACGATCAAATCATGAGCTATCAAATGTCAACATCTGGCAGCAATTACTTCTAGAATGTGGTGGCAGTCTTCTCTTTTTCCAGCTATAAATGGGAGGTGACAACAAAATAGAAGAATTTTTTTCCTAAAATGTTCCAAGTTTCAATTTCATGTTCTTAGGAAAAGTTTCTTTAGTTTTCTAAAGTTATAGAACTATTTTTAGAAGAAGAGTTTGTAAAACTACTTTTCTCTAGCATGTTATATTGTTTATGTTCAAACTATTATTAGATTGGCATCCAACCACTATTTTCAAGTTCATTTTATATTCAAGCACAAACCATTTGGGATAAATCTTTGATACCATGCATGTTATCACCTTTATCAAGTTATTTCTTTATGTTTTCATTTTGAATGATGTTGGAAATACAAGGGTAGACAACTGAGAGGGGGGGTGAATCAGTTGTCACAAAAAATATACAAATTAAACTTATTCCTAGATCTGATATAGAAACATGAAAGCATAAACTGTCACCACATCAAAAACACACATAACACCAATATTTTTTACATGGAAAACTTGTTAGGGGAAAAACTAAGTGGAGGTTAATCGACAAGATTATAATCTATTAAAAGTATTATAAATGGGGAATGCACATGCATCTAGGCACATATCCTATAGCTCACTGCTCAAATACAAAAGGCTTACTACCCAAAGGAAGACTCACTGTCTTATAGTCACATTTGGATTACATCTAGAAGATTTTGAACTTAGAAAATAACATATTCTAATGCCTAATTACAGTTCTGATTAAGCACATAAACACTTTACTTCTACCTTCAAAAGATTAAAACATTATTCACACACAAAATTTGACATACATCACACACCATGCCTTCAAATGGTATAAACAATCGATCATATATATCTGCAACTAAGGATAACATCAACTACATGTTAGCCCAATAAAATATAAAATGTGTACAAACTGTCAACCCAAATAAATAAAAAATTATTAATGAGAACTAAATAATGTCGGCCAAAACAAAGTAAGGACCCAAAAAAACATGTATCAAACACAAAAAACCTTAAACAATTATTCCTCTAAGATCCACAACACGCTACAATCACCCTGTCGGCCATGATCATGAAAAACATGAACTCACAAAAGAAAATCACCAATCGCAAACACAATGATCAATGTAGACCAATACCATAGATAGAGCATGATCTAGAAACATCCATAAGCATCATGAATCACCATAGAAGCATAAAAAAAAATCAAATTACTAGAATCACATCATCTTCTTTCAGGAACATCAACTAAAGCAATAAAACAACTGTCAGAACACAGATACTCATAACTCAATCAAATATTCATGCGAACCTCTAAAATTTCATGTGGATAAACTAGATATACTTGTCAACAAACCCTTTAATCCATAACCTCTTATCACCAATATACTGAGCTATCCACCATACTAAACTTCACTACACCACCGATAACTTACAAATTATTTTATTACAATTTTCTCAATATCCTCAACATATACAACCTTAAAGACATTAATTCCAATAGTGTTGACATCAATGACAACCACAAATCAGCAATATCCAACAAATGAAACACTATGTTAATCTGAATTCAAGTAGTTCAAGTAGTTAATTTCCATGCTGTAGGCTTATATGGTAGGATAATAACCTGTGAAAATTGGACTATGTCTATGAACTTCTCTAATTTTCTAAAGGGTTGTTGTTTTGTTATATTATTCTATAAGAATAGAGAGGGTTTATGCAATTTCTGAATGTTTTTTTGTTAACCTTGGAAATCTTTATGCTTGATCAGACCCTAATGAACATTTCCTATGGGGATATTTGAAGACTGCACTGTGCTTGTAGTTAGCCTTTGCTATTCATTCTCTTCACAACAATGAAGGGTTGTGGCATTCTATGTCTAAAATATCATTCATAGGAAAGATTGGGTTTAAAATGTATTAAAACCTTTGGTGCATCACCATTTTTTATGTTTTATGTTTACATTTTCTTCTACCCTTTTGGTGTATGTAAAATACCTCCAAAGTTTGCTTGCACCAAACCTCAAGAAGACATTACTCTGCCTTCATCATGAACCTAGCAATGATCTAAGCTCTGTTCTGACTTGGTTCACCAACTGAACCTTGTTACAACTCTGTCCTAAGAGTTTCCATTCGTGCTTTAACTTTGAAGGATTCAACACCTTGTTTGAAACTACTGTCTCCTTCCAACACCTAGAAGAATCTAGATGTTAATATCATCACCAACCTCGAGCTGCTTGCAGGGGGTTCAAAGGTACTATCCTCATGCTCCTTTAACCTATCAAAACATAATCAAACCCTTCTTGAAATCGTACAGGTACTGTACTGTACCTTCTGCCCTGCCCGAGTTATCAACCTTCCTCTTCCAAACTCCTAACTGGGTCATAAAGCTCGCCTAGGGTTTGGAGTCAAAACTCATTGCTTGGTCCTTTTTGTTTCCTGCCACCAAATTCATACAATACACTAGCTTCACTCCCATATTCCACCAAACTCAGGAATATCCCGTGGTTAGGGTCTATGGGGAAGCCATTTCCAAATTTGCTACTCAAAACAGTATAAACACACCCTACTTCTAATCTTTGAGTTAGAAACAAAAACTCAACCTCAATACTCCTTTAATACTAGAAGAATCCTACTTATTTCTATGCAATGAACACAAACAATGGGAAATTTGTATTCACAATACCCTAGTTAATCACTGTTTCTCAATAACTCACGGATGACACAAGGAAATATAGGAGCTCTGCCAAAATAGGAGTAAAATCCCCTTATTAACCTGATCTATGGATATGAGACACTAACACCACCGAGGTAAAGCTCCTTTACAACTAAAATACCTAACCTACACTGACAAAAACAAATACAATGCTGTTTCAATATACATAACGTCTATTCCAACTCTATTTGCAAAACACAGTGGAATTTTCAGAAACAAAGCGCTACCACTCTAACCTATGAAAACAAAGCACTAAATCTATTCCCAACGCTTATTTACAGTAAAATATTCACTCAAACTGCTCAAAGAGTCTAAGAACAGTGATATGGCGATATAAACATAGTCATTTTAATCGCTATTTTTCCAAACATGTGGGTAACACACACAAAACACATAAAACCATAAATAAAAATTTAATAGCCTATTCTATGGACTCAAAACCCTTTCAACACTCATAGAAAACTGTTTATAGAATTGAAAGTGTCCTAAATACTCTGTGAACATGCATATCAAAGTCAAACCAACGCATTATCACATGAGACCACTCTGTTCTGAAAACACATGGTGTTTTCCAGAAAACACAGAAATCTTTTAGAACTCCGCGCTGTCTTCTATTCCCCACAAAATATTTATTACAATGATCTTTCTAACTATTTCCACGGGCCCCTACTTCCACTTTGATGCCATTTGCATAGTTTTAGGGCAGTGGCTCGAGATTTTTCCCTGATTTCAAGGGATTGTCAAAAACAAGTAGGTGCATGCAAACTAACAAGTTATCATGCAATCACACCACTCTGCCATTATCCTTCATTTTAGGACCATTATCTCCTTGATCTCGATCCATCAGCTCCACAACTGCCTATTGGAATCTTTGCAACAATGACTTTGTGTTCAAAACACATTTTACACCTTACTTACAAACCTAAGCTATCTAAAGCTAAAAGTAACTACATTTATCAACCTACTAACCAAGATGATATTAATCCTGATGATTAACTCATCACACACACAAATGCAAGATCTACTAAGATCAAATCAACCACAATGAAATCCTGATTTGGCCAAAATCAGGTACAAGCCAAAATTTAGCAAACCAAAATGGAGTTTGGCCTAGGTGCTCCTGCACCACCTTTTCTCCAAAACTTAGAGAAAATATGACTTTCTATAAAAATCCTAGAGGTATTTAGTGAGGCACAAATCGGTGCTCTACTCGTTGAATTTCCCATAAGGCTGTTGAAGAGGCACAAGCTTTGATGATCAATAGGTTACTATGTGCTCAAGAGAGGCTGCATGATAAGGATAGGTTGCATGTTTAGGAGAGGTTTCATGCTTAGGAGTGGATGCATTCTCAAGAGAGGCTACATGCTCAAGAGGAAATACATTGGGTTCATGAGATGAGGTTGAATACACCTCTTCTTTAAGTTCATCTTCCTATCTCTCCTCTTTCTCTTCTTATATTCTCAAACTTCTAGGTTTTTTGAAATTTAATCTTCTACCATGTGGGCCAATATTTGGCCTATTTCTAATATCATCTTGAACCAAAAATTCCTCTCAAGAAAAATCTAAGAACCAATCATGCAAGTTTTTTTAATGAGAAATTGTATTAAACAATAATGAGATAGTGTAATAGGCTTTCCCTTTTGATACTCCTTAGTCATGTTCTATTTAACAAATGGAACACAAAATATAGCACACTAACTAGCCTATTATGGAAAAGGTGGCTTAGTAATTCAAAGTCTACATTAAAGAGAAATGGCTACCTACATTCACTTGTTAGGTATTTCATGATGTCGATGACTACTTGAGCCTAAAGCACTGATAGTGAGAGCCATTTGGTCCCTTGTGAAGAGTAGTCACATTTATCTCTTGATGGGGAAAATACATTGTTAGTTTCAATTGTGTCTACTCATTCTAGAAATTTATCCCTAGCTATAGGTAATTAAGAGACTTATGCTATTGCTACTTTTGAAGCATCTACGTTCAACCCTTTAAAAATCTCCTCATTATTTATCATTGTTTATGCAAATTGGTTAGCCATTTCTTCATTATACCCATCTAACCTTTGGAAGCAGTCAAGCCATCTCTCCTGTTGAAATATTGAAATGCATGCTTGGTCATTAAAGAGGACTATATGGTCACATGGATCATGCTGAATCAGGTCACCCCCATCTCATGCTTTAAAATTATAGGCTAATAAAATTGATTCAACCATTACAATAATATTTTTTTTCTTCACTCTTAGCTTCCACTATTTTTGGCTACTATTATGAAGTTGATTCTTGCTACTAGTTTTCACACAAAGGTTGTTGGAATTCACACAAAGACTAGCCCTAGTTTTTAAAATGGCGTGGATATTTTGTTTTATTGTTGGATTTAGAAATGAGATCAATTCAAAAATAAAAATTGACATAAAATCATATTTATTATACTTGGAGACTTAGGATTAAAAATCCCCACATGTGAAAGGTATATTATAAGGTATGGTGGTGACTTTCTAAATAATTATTCCCCCTAGTGAATAATTTCACTTGTCCACAAGTTACATAGATTGGAAAAAGTATGAGAAGATGCATGAATAAGAACATATAAATAAAGCACTAAATATATGTATATACAAATAAATTCTACATGCAAGCAATTATTAAACAAAATATATAGAAATTAATTTGAATATAATATCATATAGTATTAACTATATAGAAGGTGGCATAAAATGTGAAGGTGGAATTGATGTTGACAATGAATTTGATGATTGTGTGAATGAAAAATTATGATTGCATGATCTCAAAATGGTGTATTCTCTAAGATGTACTTAAATTAAGTGCGGCTACAAAATCAATATTAGTTATTATATATTCACTTATTGATGGGTCTCTAGGAGTGATAGTGGATAATGCATGCATATTGGTAGATGGAAGTTGCAAAAGTATTAATGGAAAAAATTTGTAGGAGTACTGGTGGATGGAAGCTACAAGATCATTGATGGATATGGATGCATGCTTGCTGGTAAATGTTATAGGTTTCTAATGGAAAGTGATTGTAGAATCAATGATAGATGATGTAGGTCATTAATGATTAGTGGATACAAGATCAATGGTAGATGTCGCAAGTTGTTGAAGGAAAATTTCTATAGGATTGGTGGGAGATGTTGTAGGTTGCCCAAAAAAATGACACTGAATATAAACTATAAAAAAGGGATATCCATGATCAATGGAATGGTTGCATAGATTTATGCAATAGGGGTGTAGATATAATAGAAGGGTGATGAATCTTGGATATCTTATTGTGATAGGGCGAATTTAGGTGCTAGAATATGAGCAGCAAACAAAAGAGAGCAAATAACACTAAAAACACTCTACACCTCAATATTACCCTAGTTGGATTCAATACAAAATAAAATGGAACTTTTTACTTTGTGTCAAATTGATCCTTTGGTTGGCCCTTCTATATTTAGTGTGTATGCTCCTTGGATGGCAAGATGCAAGCTATGAGATGAAATGAAGATGGAAAAATGGGTGAAAAGTGGATGCAAGTATGAAAAATGGATAAGTATGGTTCAATAAATTTTTTTGCAAGAGTTTGGTTACTATCAATGATCTCTCCTAAAATGAGAGAAAAGAGGGGGTATTTATAGAGATTTTGGAATTCTCTAGGGAAATGGATGGTCAAGATTGAGCCACCAAGATCAAGATGTAGGGCTAAGGTGAGTTGAGAACTCACAAGCCCTCACATCTTGACATGTCGCATGTGAAGTGGCTCAAAAAATTGATGTGTACATGAGGTGGAAGGATAGTACATGACATGGAGAGGGTATATAGTATCTTGAGATTGGGACAAGATCTCCTCATAAAGGAGGTCCTTGTCCCCATGTGGGTGAAAGGACATGTGAGGAATTAAAAATTCTTTAAATATTCTCATGGGGATGAGAGAAGGAATTTCAAATTCCTTTAAATGCATTGGGGGATTAAATGTGAATTAAAAATTCACATGGGGAATGGAGTGCCTTGTTCAAAAAGAGAGATTTTAATGAAGTTGACTAAGGAAACATTCCATAAATGATATGGGGATTAGAGATGACCTAATTAGGTGATTAAGGTTGTGCAAGTACTTGATTAGACTAATTAATGAAGATTAGAAGAGGGTTAGATTTCACATGTGACTTGATGTGACAAGTCAAAGATCACATGGGGAAGAGAAAAATGAATTTAATATTCCTTGGAAGGATAAAAGGAATTAAAAATTCTTTGAGAGGTTGATTAGGGTAGTTAATGAAAATTAGAGGAGGGTTAGGTGGCTAAGAGAGATTAGAGGCCAACTTGCAAAAGTTGGAGGATGTGACACATCCTAATCAAGGATTAGGCATGTGCACATCTTAATGATGAGATTAGAAGATGGATTAGGATTAGATTAAAAATGGAGGATGTGACATATGAGGAATTAAATAAATGCCATATTTATTTAATTCAATGGATGAAAATGAGGATTAAAGAGATAAGGTATTTATTTATTAATTAAATACTTTAGGGATTTGGCAGAATTAAGGATATTAATTAAATAATAGAGATATTACTTAATTAATGCAAATAAGAGGATGCTTAGACGAAAGGGGATAGATTTGGATAAATTAAGTGTCCAAATTTAGGTGTCTAGATTTTTCCCCTCTTTGAGATGGTGTTACAAAGTAGCATCATTTCAAAGAATATTAAAACCTAGGACCTAGAAGAAGATGGTTAGATTGGGAAAGGTGCCCTAGTCATCAAAGTATTGACTAGGAAGGAAGATGATGGGGGTGAAGATGAAAGTTAGGGATTGAGGATGCCCCCTCGAGAGGACATGCGGGTTCAAGAGAAGACAAGTGTGCTCTTGAAATGGATGAGATGATGCAAGGGGAGATGAAGAAGATGATGCAAAAGGGGATATGAGGAAGATGATGTGAAGTGATGGGTGAGAAAGGATGAAAAGGCGGTAGGAGATTGGGAGGGGAGAGTGATGAAGGATGAATGGATGGGGGGATTTGAGAGATGAGAGGATGGAGATGAAATGCAATCCAAATGAAACTTGCCATATTTTAGGAGCACTGAGTTTTGCTATAGTAGAAGACATGATGCACCAAGGTATAAAGGACCAAGGTAGGATTAGTGTCTAATGCATGAAACAGACACATCAAACAAGAAGGCTATCCAAACACCCCAAAGTCGCTATGACCTTGGTCGGGCTAGGTATTGGGATAACCACAAGTACACAAGGATGTCCCAACGTAACACAAGACCTCAGGGATCTTGGTGGGTACTACATGGGACAACCAAGAAGATAGCAACAAATAAAAGATCAAAATACACCCCTATGTTGAATAGTCAAAGCACACCATGATATGATGGATCAAGGTGACCATGACAAGTGATGATAGGGAGCTCAAATGATAAACAAAATTCAAAAGCATCAAAAGATCGCAATCAACTTCAAATGTTCTTTGCCATAGGATCAAGGAGATGGATGGGATTGATGAGGTATGTTAGTAAGGATGCATCCTGTTGAGATCGATGATGGATACTAAACTGAAAGATTGATATGACGCAGGATACTCAAAATCGATTGGATCTGTTGATACAAATGGATCTCGTTTGTTAAGAACCAGCTAGATAAGGGCATAGTGTGATGACATGACACAAGATAAATGACACAAGATAGGAGAGTGACACACCCTAAAGACCTAGGGGCTTAGGGGCCAATCAAAGATTAGCCTTGCCTACGTGAAAATGCATAGCCCTTGTAGTTCGATAAAAGGCTAACGACAGACCATGAAGGAGACTTCAATGGATGATAGGATGGAAAAAGAAGAAAGATCAATGATAGATGATGAAGGAGCATATGGACAGAACCCTAGGGGCAGATCAAATGATCAACCTTGCCTATGTGAAAGCGCAGGGGTAACATAGTTTGATGAAAGACCAATGATGGAAAATGGATGAAGGATGATGAGATAACCCTAGATAAGGGGATATATGATGGGACTGAGACAAGATAGACTAGTTGGATTGGATCGGAGGATGGTGACTACACAAAGCTCAGGGATGGGATAGTTATCCAAATCAACAATGATGAAGTGGGAGGAAGATAAGATGGATAGATGAAAGATTACTCAGAAAGAGTAAAAAGATGATTGAGAGGGATGAACGACTACTCAACATGAGTAAACGACCACCCACAATGGATGAATGATTCTTGGAATGAGAAGATGAAGGTTTGGAATAAATGATCGAAAGGGATGTTTGAGATGATAGATGAAGGTTTGAAATAGAAGAATGGTTACATAGAACGAGTGGATGAATGATTAGAATGGGTGAATAGGACAAAATTGAAGAAGATGGAGGGAGGGATCTTAAGATTTGTTTCGATATCTAAAGATCTTGACAAAAAATGGAATAAAGCTTAGAATAGGTTTTTAGTTAAGCTCAAATTGGGATTAGATTAAAGCTCAAATTAGGATTGGATTGAAACTTAGAATGATTGGAGGATGTGATGGGATTGATTCTACACCAAGTTCCAGAGTTTGAAGGGCGTAAGGTGTTGACAATCAAATTTTTCCAGGTTTGGCAATTTTCAAAAATTCTCAAAATTTGCCATTTTAGGAAACTTCACGGTCATATGTTTGAGAGTCCAATTTATTCCAAAAAACATACCCAAAATTAAGATAGGATGAATTGTCAACTAACATCTCAAATTTGAGACATGCATTCCAAGTTATTGAAAAAAAATGATTTTTTAAAAATTGAAAAAAACACTAAATTGTGATTTTAAGGGTCAAGATGAAAGTTTGAGGCCCCGAAAATGTGGCAAAACAGGGTTGAACCGACTTAATGTCGGTTGGGAATCCACATGCCACCTCATAACGTAACCACCTGTAAAATTTCAGCTCAAATGGGCACTCGAGTCAAAAGTTATGGCCTCTAGAAGTTTCATCATAAAAATCAAAATTCTCGAAACGAAGTCTAGGTTATTGGGATGGATGATCTAATGATGGAGGAGGTGATTTCGGTGATGAAACAATGACCCAAAGAGGGGGGAAAAAATTCTTGAAGGGCGGGTTGGCCCGCGGATGGACCCAGGTAGGTCTGCCCGAGGATCCGGGCGGGTCCGCCTGAGAGCTCGGGTGAATCTGCCCACGGACTCAAGTGAATCCACCCACGGACTCGGGTGGATCCGCTCGCAACCGGGCGGGTTCACCCAGGGACCAGGGTAGGTCTGCCCACAGAACAGGGTGGGTCTGCCTATGGGCCCAGGCGAGTCCGCCCATGCCCAGGGCAGGGTTAGGGATTCAAGTGGAATGACAAAAAAAAGGGGAAAGATGAATGATGAGAAATGATATGAGGTTGACAAGATGTGTAAAAGAAGTGGGAGTTATGATGATAAGATAGATGGAATTGGATTGCATGGGGGGGAGCCTATAGCTAGATACCAATGACAAGGGATTATAAGATGGTATGAGGAGAAGGAGATGAGGATTGGGAGATGAAAAGGATTGGTTGGATTGATGGATAGGAAGATAAGGATTTGGATGAGGAAAGTGTGACCAGATGGATAGATGAAAAGGGATGCTATGATGGAAAGATAAGGATGGGGAGATGGATATAAGGATTGTTTGGAGGGATAAAAAAAATAAGGATGGGGAGATGGATATAATGATAAGGAGATGAGGATAGGGAAATGGAAGGGATTGCTCTGATGGGATGAATGATGTCTCCAAGGATTGTATCACAAAGGAAGATAAATGCCCCCACTCTAGATATGCCATATATAATGAGGCATGAGAGATAGAAGATGGGAAAATGAAGGAGATAACTAGAGGAGGATAAGATGGGTGATTAAGGGATATGATAGAGCATGTGGGTATGTGCAGGATCATCATGGAAAAAATAGGCCCTTAAGTGGCAAAAAATTCAGCAAAATCAGAGTTAGGAAAATTGACGTAAAAATTTGAATAAGTTATTTATATTATTTCAAAAATATGTAAGAATAGAATTTGTAGAAAATTGAATGTAGTTTCTAAACTACTAGGTTTGTTTTTTCTTAAAAAAAATCTATTTGGTGAAAATTTAAAATTTCAATGCAATGGTACTTATTTCAGGGAAAAAATAAGAAGTAGGTGTCTGTCTGACCACCATAACCACAATAAAATGATAATATTTTATTATAATATTTTATATATAAGTAGAGGACTCATGTCCTGATGTGATGCATATTTTTTGTAATTTTTACCAAGAAAAATAATTAATTATGAATTTTTAATTACAACTTTTAAAAAAATACAAAAACTCGTATGTCTGACCACCTTAACTTGGTCAAAACTTCATGAAATTCAATTTTTCTTTTTTTAATCCTATAGTATGCAAAGCATAGAATGTGACGCATGTTTTGATTCAAAAAATGTGACACCGTTTGAAAGTTATATATGTTTTTCAATCAGCCTATCAATGAGGACTTTAGTCATAATTTCAATAGAAAATGAATAATAATTACTTATTAAATTCAAAGTAAAGCATAATTTATATTGATGGAAAGCTGAGAATCTCCTTTAAAACCCTTTTCGTTTCATCAATTTTGAGTAAAAAATAGTTGTCACCACATACCCATCATATTGCCACTTTTTGGCCCATCATGATCCTGCACATACCCATGTGTGAAGGGAATGTATACCAAGAGGTGTCCAAAGCATGCATAGATAGGTGCCCCTATTTTTTTATCAAGATCACAAGAAGGATGGAGGGATGGGATAAATGAGATATGCCAAGCAGGATGTGGAAGATAGGTAGGATGGAGGGCATGAATGAAAAGATGCATAGGAGGAAGACGGGTGCATAACTTGAAGCATAGCAGGAAGCATAGTGGTGGAGGGAATGCATACCAGGGAGCTGCCCCCAAGTGTAGATGGGGATTTATGCATGATGCCTATTTTCCAGGTTTTCATCATGGTACTTATCCAAGGTGCTTGTTTTCCAAGTTTTCACCATTGGATGGATTATTTCTCTTTACTATTTTATTTTTTGTGATTTTTTTTGGATTTTTTGACTTTTTTGGATTTTTTTGACTTTTTTGGATTTTTTTTGACTTTTTTGGATGGCATGTGAAAGGAGATGGATAAGGATAGGGAGGAAAATAAGTGGATTTGGAAGACATGCGATAAGGATATGGATGAAGGACTCAAACATCAAGTTCTGACTGTTGGATGCTGGTACAACCTTATTAGGAGAAATGGATTATGCAAAAGGATGAATTAGAGGGATTTGATGGGGGAGATATGTGGGGTAATGGATGGGATGCTGAAAAGGGGATGGATAGAATGATGGGGTGGATGTGTGATGGGGAGATGTGTCCAAGACCAACATTGGCACATGTGGGGGTGGATGTGAAAAGATAAGAGGATTGATGGATGGATAATGTGGGGATAATGGAGGAGATGGAATAGTGAATTTTGGGACATAGGGACCCAAAATAGATTTAGGAGAGGGTGGATGAAAATGATTAGCTTTTGGATGAACAATGTTGGATGTTGTTACAAATTTTTCATTTGAAGGCATTGCATCTTTTTTCTTTGGGATCCACATGGTTTTGATCTTTGCTTTGGTGGGCCTTTGTGGCCTACGGATTTGATTTGGATTTAGAGTTTTCTTCTCTTCACCATGTCTTTTAGAGGGGACATGGGGAGCTTTAGATTCATGCAAATATTTGGATTTATGTATTTTTTCTTTAGTATCCAAAGTGATTTTACTAGAAATGGGATGGGTGTGAGGAGATGGATGATGTGAAGTGATGGAGGTAGGATTATGAGGATTACATGGAGATGGAGAATGTGTATGTATGTGCCTTTGTTGATCTTGATTAGGGGACATGCGAGAGGGATGCTTATGATGGATGACATGGATTGGTGTTGGAAGGATGAAAGGATGAGATGGAGGAAGTTATTTTCGGATATACAGAGGGACATAAGAACCCAAGATGGATGTAGTAGATGAAGGATTGGAGATGGTGGATGGAGGGATGTAAGGACCCAAAATGGATGGAGTAGATGAAGGAGGAATATGGATGGTTGTTTTAAGGTGATACAATAGAGGAGGAGGGATGGAAAAATATGATCTAGTGGAGCGATGGGAAGAGCCAACATGTCTTTTGGAAAAGGCTCGTGGAGGACATCTAGAGGTTGTACCAACATCTTTAGATTGTGAGTTTTGGGAAATAGGTCCAAGACCTTGCATGCAGATTTGTTCTTTGACTTGGATGGGCTCTAAAATACCTTGCTCATGAAGGCCTATACCTTTTCCTTGATAGTTCATTTTCTTGAGCATGTGATCCATGATAGGATTTGTGTTATTCTGAAAACATGATGTGAGTCCATTATTAGGTGGAGGATGATGAGTGGTAAATACACTATGATTTTATTCTGAAAGGAGGCCACCATGGAAGAATGTGAGAGTACCAAGGGGATATGCAAGTGGTGTAGGGATAGTAGTTTTAGGTGATGATGGGGGATCATGAGAGGGAGATGATGGGATAGCAACATTTGGATGGGTAGTATCAGGAGAAGGATTAGGGGATATGATAGGATCTGGATTTGTGGTAGTGGGCTCATGTGATGGAGATGGAGATGGAGCAGTGGACACTTGAATGACAAGGGGATCATGGGATGGAATGGATGGGGGACTATGATCTTGAGGTGGATTGGATGGGATGGTAGGATCTTGATCTAGAGAAGGGGATATGTTGGCATGCTTTGGATCAGGCTCTTGGCATGACTCATTGTGTGTAGGAGGCATGATAATGGAGTCTTAGAGGGACTCTTCAAGTGGGGAAGATGGAGGGATGGAGGATTCAAAAAATTCATGGGAATGGACTTTAGTGACACTAGAAGTGGAAGAAGTGGATTGAATTTAGGTGTCATTGATGGGTTCGATGACTCTCATAGTAGGACATGGGTGTTCAATGGATTCAGTAGATGTGATGGTAGGAGATGTGGGCTCAGTGGATTCATAAGATGTGATGGTTTTGATGGTTTGAGTGGTGCTAGGGGTGGTATCATCAATGATAGGTGTTGGGTGGAGAAGGGTATCATCACTAATGACCGTGGATGATGGCTTGGGATGGCATGATTCCACAACTTCAAGGTGTGGAGTGTGAGATGTCTTCTTTGTTATAAGTCCTTGGAGAACTTCTGGAGTGAGGAAATTACATACTCTAGGTTTGGATGGCGGGGTAGGAGTGGATGAAGGATTAGGGATTGGTAGGGGATTAGGGCAATGGATTGGTGGATTAGGATTAGATTGAGGAATGGGACTAGATGGAGGACTATGAATAGATGGGGGATTAAGATTAGATGAAGGGTTAAGATATGGCTATTGGAATGGTGAATTAGGACATGAGGATGTGGGTGGTGGATTGTAGTAAGGATATTGGGATGGTGGATTAGGATGGGAAGATTGAGGTGGAAGATTGAGATAGGGAAATGTGGATGTTGGATTAGGATAAGAAGATGTGGATGTTGGATTAAGGTGAGCAGATTGGTATGGGAGATTAGGGTAGGGGGTATATGCGAATGTGGACTAGGGATTAGGATAGGGGTATTGTGATGGTAGACTAGGATAAGAGGATGTGGGTGTTGGAGAAGAGGATGATGTAGATGAAGGATATGATGGATATGATGGATATCCCTTGTCAAAGGTAGCATAGGGAGCATGATTAGGCATGTATGAAGACATAACAGGATAACTCAAAGGGATGCTTGGATTTTGGAAAGCAGGTGGAGAAAACTTATTAGCAATGATAGTGTCAAGGGGATCTATGTCACATTATTTTTGATCAACAAGACTTTTGTTATCGTTGTCGACGTAATTAGGGTTTCCTTGACCACTATTGATGGAGGATAAGGATTCATGATAATGAAAGGATAAAGAGGATGGACTAAAGCTCAAATCAAGATTTAGGTCAAGCTTAGATCAGGATTAGATTAAAGCTTAGATTAGGATGATTGGATGATGTGATGGGATTGACTCTAATGATCGGATTTGATTATCAAAGGATGATTACGACACCAAATCTACTTCGAGATGGAAGTAGATTGATTGGGTCAAAGGTGATTGGATAAGGATGCAATTGGATTGGATTGGATTGATCGATTGATCAATAAGATTGACCAAGGGATCGAATAGGATGATGAAAGGGACTATAAACCCCATTCAGAGATTACCCTAGGTGACTTAGGATACTGATTGATCAGATTAAAGGATAAATGGATGATTGCGGCACCAAATGCACTTTGAGATTGAAAATGGATTGATTGGGCCAAAGATAATGATTAACTTAGGATGGATGATAATCCTAAGAGGATTTGGACGATGAAGATTAGATCAAACACTTAGGTCAATTTGGATAATAACCTAAAACAAAGTTTAGAGGATTTGGATGGGGAAAACAATGATTTGATTAGATGAACAAATACTCCAAATGAGTAAATGATTGACTAGAATGGATGAATGACTACTCAAAATGAGTAAATGACTGCTCACAATGGATGAATGATTCTCAAAATGAGAAGACGAAGGTTTGGAATAGCTGAAAGATTACTCAGAATGAGTAAATGATTGATCAAGATTGTTGAGGAGGGTGGGTATGGCTCCGGAGGAGGGCGGGTATGGCTCCAAAGGAGGGCATATATGGCTGTCTAGAGGGGATGCCCTGGTCTTGCAAGGGAAGGTTTATGATGGAATATTGAGAGAGAATGGTAGGGTATGCCCCCCTCGAGAAGGTAGATAGGGAAGGAAAAGGGGCTCTAGGAAACTTCTCAAAAGTATGAAGTGGTATATGTCATTGGAAAGAGCACAAAAAATTGAGAAGATTGATGCTTGAACGGAGGAAAATAGGAAAACAATGTGCAAATGGCAAGGCATATATGGCTGTCTGTTAGGGCAAATCCAACTATCTGTCAGGTCAGGTCTGCCCCTGGATGGGTCAAGTTCGCCCAAGGAGCAAAAATTGGTCAAATTTTGTTAAAATGGGCCTAAAAGGGGTGGGTCAAAGGTCAAGTCCGCCCCTGGATGGGTCAGGTCAGCCCAAGAAGCAAAAGTTGGTCAAATTTTATCAAAACAGGCCTGAAAGGGGTGGGTCAAAGGTCAGGCCTGCCCAAGGAGAAAAAGTTGGTCAAATTTTATCAAAACGGGCCTAAAAGGGGTGGGTCAAAGGTCAAGGCCACCCCTAGATGGGTCAGGTCTGCCCAAGGAGGAAAAGTTGGTCAAATTTGGCTAAAATAGGCTCCAAAATGACTGGTTTATAGGTCAGGTCTACCCCTGTGAAGGACAGGTCTACCCAAGGATCAAAAGATGGTCAAATTTTTCCAAAACAGACCTGAAAGTGGTGGGTCAAAGGTCAGGTCTACCCCTGGATGGGTCAGGTCCGCCCAAGGAGCAAAATTTTTGACAGAGGAGGGAAAATTTAACTATGCAGAGGTCAGGTCTGGCTGTTTGTCAAGGAAAATTCGACTATCTGTTGGTTAAACTTGACTTTTGACAAAAAAACTAAGGCAAAGGACTCAAAACACAACAATCATCAATCAAAAGGATATGTCTAAGTGAAATAAATCAGACAATCACTGGTTTCACACAAAGAAGACAATTTAGATAGCACAAGCCTAAGTCTAGTAGAAAGGGTACGGTCGACAAAGTCTTCTAATCTAGGATGAACATAGTTACTAGGGAGTCGATATATAACTGGTACATGAGGCCCAAACTGTGAACACCAACCCGTTACAAGCGTGAGTCAGGAACCTTAAAGGCTCGGACCAACTCTTCACATCATCCCAATGTTTTGCCAATTACAATGTGGTTGGATTGAGGTACAACTTTCACTCTCCCCCCTTTATATACCCCGCTAGTATGCATGGTTGGAATCATCCCTTGGGGTGATGAAATCCCCAAGCAGGTCTCGCTAAGAAAAATAAAAGGGGTGGACTCAAAGGACGTGGTAAGCTATGATTTATTGTCACCCAGGATCGTCAAATAACACAAGGGGATTGGATATGTCAAATAGTTTACCCAAAAACATGACAAACAAGGTTGATTGACACCTCCTTGTTAAACTATGTTCCTAAATTAGGGGTTAAAAACCCTTAAAACAAGAAAAAAGATTGCTAAAAAGTGAAATTTTACCTTCTGGAAAAAACTATCTAGGGAAAATCCGGTTGTTTGTGAGGGAAAATCTGACTATCTGTGAGGGAAAATCCTACTCTCTATGAGGGAAAATCTAGCTGTCTATCAGGTCAAGTCTGGCCCTCCATGAAAAAATTTCCAAAAAAAACTTCTAAGGTCTGTGGAGGGCAAGTCTGCCCCTTTGAAAGGTCAGGTCCACCTATGGAGGGTGGGTCCGCTTGTCTGTCAGGTTAGGTCTGCCCTTGTAGGTCGGGTCCACCCCAGGAAGGTCAAATCTACCCCTCTATAGGTCTGGTCTACCCCTCTGTAACCTATACCTGCAAAAAGTTAAAAAAATAGCAAATGTGAAAGAAAGAGACCCATTTGTGGGTCCCACAGGGCGTGCCAGAAATGTGATAGGGATAATTTAGGTGCTAGAATACAAGAAGCAAACAAAAAAGAGAAAATAACACTAAAAACACTCTACACCTCAAGATTAGCCTAGTTGGATTCAATATAAAATAAAATAGAACTTTTTACCTTGTGTCGAATCGATCATTTGGTTGGCCCTTCGATCTTTGGTGTTGTATGCTCTTTGGATGGCAAGATGCAAGCTATGAGATGAGATGAAGATGGAAAAATGGGTGAAAAGTGGATGCAAACATGAAAAATGGCTAAGTATGGCTCAATTTTTTTTTTTGCAAGATCAATGATCTCTCCTAAAATGAAAGAAAAGAGGGGGTATTTATATAGATTTTGGAATTCTCTAGGGAAATGGACGGTCAATATTGAGCCACCAAGATCAAGATGTAGGGCTAAGGTGAGTTGAGAACTCACAAACCCTCACATCTTGACACGTGGCATGCAAACTTGCTCAAAAAGTTGATGTTTACATGAGGTGAAAGGATAGTACATGACATGGAGAGGGTACATAGTACCTTGGGATTGGGACAAGATCTCTTCATAAAGGAGGTCCTTGTCCCCATGTGGGTGAGAGGACATGTGAGGAATTAAAAATTCTTCAAATATTTTCATGGAAATGAGAGAAGGAATTTCAAATTCCTTTAAATGCATTGGGGGATTAAATGTGAACTAAAAATTCATATGGGGAATGTGGTGCCTTGTTCAAAAAGAGAAAGATTTTAATTAAGTTGACTAAGGACACATTCCATAAATGATATGGGGATTAGAGATGACCTAATTAGGTGATTAAGGTTGTGCAAGTACTTGATTAGACTAATTAATGAAGATTAGAAGAGGGTTAGATTTCACATGTGACTTGATGTGACAAGTCAAAGATCACATGGGGAAGAGAAAAATGAATTTAATATTCCTTGGAAGGATAAAAGGAATTAAAAATTCTTTGAGAGGTTGATTAGGCTAGTTAATGAAGGATTAGAGGAGGGTTAGGTGGCTAAGAGAGATTAGAGGCCAACTTGCAAAAGTTGGAGGATGTGACACATCCTAATCAAGGATTAGGCATGTGCACATCTTAATGATGAGATTAGAAGATGGATTAGGATTAGATAAAAAATGATGGAGGATGTGATATATTAGGAATCAAATAAATGTCATATTTATTTAATTCAATTGATGAAAAGGAGGATTAAAGAGATAAGGTATTTATTTATTAATTAAATACTTTAGGGATTTGGTAGAATTAAGGATATTAATTAAATAATAGCGATATTACTTAATTAATGCAAATAAGGGGATGCTCAGACGAAAGGAGATAAATTTGGATAAATTAAGTGTCCAAATTTAGGTGTCTACACTTATTACAATCTGAACCAACAATACCTAAGGGTTTTCACTGTTGGTATTATTTATATAGATAAAGAAAGAAAAATAATACCTAAGGGAAAACCGTGAGTGAGTGTGTAGGATGATTTAATAATGTTGTAGGTTCAAAATTTGTTATAGGTGACCAAAATATTTCAATTGAGAGGACAATCCCTTTATTTTTTAAAAGATATTGAATGTAGGCTACCTTGTTGAAAGAATTCTTTTATATCTTGAGATGATGTTTGTTGACCACCAAGGAGAATCTTATAGAGTTAATAGTTGTCAACTTAACCACACTATTGGGATATACCTCTTTATTTTATAAGGTCCCAACCAACTAGTTTGAAATTTCCTTTTATGATCTTGGTAGGTTCAAATTATACAATGCCCAATCACTTTTTTTGAATGAATTTATTTTGATAAACCAGTCATGCCATTTTATCCACTATTTGTACATAGTTTCAATGTGGTGAACTTCTTTCCTTAACACATCTAGTGCATTAAGATGAGTGATCCTACCTTTCTTTGCTATAGATATACCCTACTCCCAATTGAATTGCTATCCTTAAATACTTATACTTAAATTAAATAGGGAACACAACTTTACTTCTATATAATAATTCATAAGTGTGAATCCTATGGCTATCTTCCATATGGTTTTATAGGCCTAAAATACTTCAAAAAGGTGAGATTCTCAATATCTGTGGTGAAGAGATACAACTTTGGTCAAAATTCCTTCTATTTCCTTATTAGTGACTTCAACTTGACCATTTGATTGAGGTTGATAGGTAGATTCTCTATACATCCGAGTTTATACTCTTTAAGTAGGGAAACAATCAACTTTGATGTGAACATTGGTCCCTAATTAGTGACAATTTCTTTGGGCACCCCATAAGATGTGACAATTTATTCATACTAGAATTCTACTATCTTCTTATCATGTGCATTTTGTATGAATTTGAATTTATCCCATATTGTTAGGTATTCTTTGCATATTAGTAAGTATTCTTTCCTATTATATGGAGGGTCAATTTGATTGATAAATTAAATAACCCATTCATCAAAAGGTTCTAGCACCGACTATGACTATAGGGACATATCATTGTTTATTTTGGGCAAACCATTCATTGACATCAATCACATCTTCATGTGGAATAAATTACATCTTTGTGTAATATGGGCCAATAGTATCCTATTTTTAAAACCTTGAATGCTATTATTTTTCTATAAAGTTTCATTTGTAGAGTTCATCATGGTAGAATCTTAGAATATCATAAGCCTAATCTTCTTGGGTACACTTTCACATAATATTTTAAGGCTTGATATAGAAGATATCTCTAGCTACCTAGGAATAAGGAAGACTCTTTTCCACTAGGTGTTTTTTGCTTGGTGAAAGATGAGAAGGTGCTCTTCCTACAACCAAATAATTAGCAATGTAAGTATACCATGGAGTATGTGTAATTAATAAAAAAAATCTCATTTGGAAAGGAGTTATCAATGATAAGACCATTTGTAGAAAGGGTCAACTTGGAAAGGAAATCAACTATGATATTGGACTTACTAGGTTTTTCTATAATAGTTAAATTAAATTCATATAGCAATAGTAGCCATCCTACTAATTGATCACTAACTACTAAATTTTTCATTAAGTGCTTAATGTATACATGATTGGTGTGGATTAACACAAGGTAGCCTAAAATTTAATATTGAAATATATTAATAACATAGACTACAACTATTAGTTCCTTTTTGGTAACAATATAGTTTAATTTTGTTGCTTGGAGATTTTTTCTGATGAAGTGTATGACACATTAAAGTGTACTATCTTTTGGGCCTAACACAACTAGGATAGCAAACCTAGATGTATTCGTATGGATATGAAAAGGGATAGTCCAGTTCAATCCTTATAGCATAGGTTTCATAATTAAGGAATTGTTAAGGGTTTGAAAGGCTTCTTGGCATGTAATCGCCACTCAAAACCGATATCTTTAGAGAGTAGGAAAAATAGAGTGACCATTTTACTAAATTATTCAATGAATCTATGATAATATTTTACATGACCAAGAAATATATTGACATTCCTTTGTGTTTGGGGTATTAGTATATTTTTTATGAGTTGAATCTTAGTGGGGTCTACTTGGATACCTACCTATGAGATATAGTGATGTAAAACTATACCTTCTTCCATCAACATATAGATTTTTTCAATGTTGAGCAATAGGCTATGGGTAAAAGCACAAAGTTGTCACACTTTCAACCAATTTATTAGCACAACTTAATTTAAGTATTTCTAACTAAAAATCAATTTTGGTCAAACATATGATCTAGTAAGATTCATTCTAGCTAAGTTACATACTTCCACAACTTTCTTAACTAAAATTGTTGGCCAAAAATATATGGAGCACCACTTTGAGTCCAATTTACCAAAAAAAATAATTATTTGAAAAACTTGAAGTTTCAATAACTCCTACTAATGTAAATAACATTTTTTTAAAATATAAACCCTTTTGTAGATCCTTAAGTGTAGTTTTCAAAAATATATTTGTTTTAATAGATTAATTGATACTTATATTTTATTTTTTATTTTTACTAAAAGTAGGTTATTAGTAAAAAATATTAGGTTGATTACCATACCAAGGAAAAATACTAAAACTTATTAAAAAAATTGAAAAATTATATGATGCACTAGATAAAATAATCTATTTCAAGATGCTATATTTTTTTCCATTTTAGATAAATATTTAATACAAAAGTTTTTAATAAAATAAGCAACATTTACAGGGTGTTGTACCCTTCACACAGAAAGCCCAAAGGGCCAAAAATAAGCTAGTTCAAACCAAAACATGAACTAGAAGAAAAAAAAACAGAAATAGCTAACTGACAGCTGTAGAAAAACAAACAAGGATTAGACAACCCTAGAACCGAAGGAGGCTAATTTGACTCCCTGAACCTAAGGCCACGAAGAAGCAACAGATTTGGGGAGTCCCTTCTTCTTCCTCAACACAATCGACCAAGAAGGCTCAGAATCGAAATCCACTGAGTGAGGCGAGGGGAGCAGATCCACAATAGCCACCCTGGGCAAGAAGCCACCACATAGTGAGGGAGCTGATAGCGAAGAAGAGGAGACATGATCGATCAAAGGACTAGCAAAGTCGTTCAACAAGGGATGGGTAGGTTCTGATTGACATCCAATGGAAACAACTATTTTTTGATTCACACACATTTTAATATTTATTTAATAATATATATTATCAAAATTGGAAAAAATCTATCCATGCACTAAAGTTTCAAGTTATAAATACACAAAAAATTTGAAAGAAAAAAAATTACTATAAAAAGTTTGACGTGGGTATGTGTAGGATCATGATGGGCCAAAAGTGGCGATGTGAAAAAAGTTGTGTTTTGGATCAACCAAAAAATGCAAAAAATCTCGAGTTGAATTTTTTCTGGCTTGGGTGTTAGTACATTGCTCCAAAGCAATTCCCAAGGCAAGAAGTACATATCGGATATTCGATCCAAATTGGATATCCAATTTGAATCAAGTATAAATACACAACAATGAACTTTTAAAATCATTTGAATCATTTTAAAGAGCCGAGAGCGCACATCGAGAGTGACGTTTGGATATTACATATCCAATTCGAGTAGATATCTGATTTCCAGGGTAAGTTTTTGGTATTTTTTTTGTTTTAATTAAATTTTCTATTAGATTTGTATAATTTTAAGTAGTTTTTTATGGATTTTTATTAAAAAGTAGGGTTTTTATTGATTTTTATTAAAAACTAGAGTTTACAATGAATTTTTATTAAAAACTAATGTTTTTTATTTAAAAATAGTGTTGTTTATGGACTTTTATTAAAAACTAGAGTTATGGATTTTTGTTAAAAAGTAGGGGTTTTTTTGGATTTTTATTAAAAACTAGGGTTTTTTTTATAATAATTTCATTTATATTGTGTAATTTCAATTAGATTAATTAGTTTTTAACTTTAATCAGGTATTATGGCTGAGAATAAAAAAGCACAAATGCCAAACGCTCCACCACCTTTGCACCCATCAGTTGAAGACTTAATTGGTGAAAAATTGGAGCAATTGAGGGGCATTTGTGATGTTTATAATGTTGAAAAATGAGGTGTTTTCTTAGCTTAATACTCTGTAAAACTTTAATATTGTTGATCTAAGTAAGCTCTTTCTTTGTTACATATATTCTTTGGGGCTGATTATCTTGATTAATCCATTTTACTATTGTAGAATGTAGAGAGAAGTTGATAGAAGAATTAGATAGGATATTAGAAAGATCATACAAGATGTACCATGGAGAAACCCTTTCGGGAAAAAACTCCACCAAGAATTATTCTATTATTCAATCTCCGAATTAAAATAGCTCCAATTCTTCCTTGAGAATGCTTCTTCTGTCTTTAACAATCTTCTTCACACCTGCAATAACAACTATGAAAACTCTCTTCAACTTGAATGAGATATAGAGAAAATATGCAACCTTGTAATCTCCAAATGGTGATAATTACAATGCACAAGCTCAAGCCCTTGAAAAGGTATGCCATATTCCTTCAAGTTGAGTTATCCAGTGAAGACTAAAGCTTACAACATGTGCTTCATGCATTTGGGTGTCCCAAACTGAAGCTACAAATTCTCCTTCACTTTGGTGATAATTCCAAAGCTCTTCCTCAAAGTTGGCACCCTTAAGTAAAGCTACTTAACTGAGCCTTTAGAAATATCATATCATGCATGAGGTAAATCCAATAAAGCATCTTGGGTGCCCAAGTTGGATTCAAGTGCTTTATAGTTAACTAAAACATTTACTCAACACCATTCCCAAAGAATGGTCATCCCTTGTTAACTGGAGGTAGTCCCTGTTATCTGTCATACAACTCAATGTTATTAGCCATGCATTACAAGTTAACTAAAGCTAACTACATGCAACTCAAAATAACCAACATGCATGCAACATGCACTTGCATGCAACTGAATAACTGAATTGAACTGAACTGAACTGAACTAAATTGATTCTGAACTGAATTGAACTGAACTTAATTGAACTTCAAGCATGTAAACATCAAATCCTAACTACTAGGATCTTTACATGCATTCAGAAGTGTTAACTATTACTTTGTATAGTTAACTGGACACAAGGTGAGTTTCACCTTACCATGTGAGTGTCCCATGTGTCCCTATTATTTAGGAACTCACTATGGACGCCCTCACATGCTTCTTACATTTAGAATTAATTACAAATGTCAATAATCATGATTATTTCATCAAATATTAATCTCATCCTAATCTTAGTGTTGTTGAACACATTCCAAGAATCTAGGAGATACATGAAATAATTAATGTTTAGGATTTGCAATTCAATGGCATCCTATTTCCAACATATAAGACAATCCCTTGATTATCCTAGATGACAAACACATTGAAGGAAATAATTAAAAATATAGAAACCCTCTCCACCCAACATAATGACTTTCTTTCATGGTGAGAAACCATGAGGGAATATTACTCCTATGGATTGTCTTATGATGATGTGAAAGATATCCAAATAACAAAAGCCCAAATAGCCTCTTTATTTGTTAACGCCCACACTAGTTTGCTAGTTAATGTTAATAAACCAAAACTTTTTATAAAATGGTGCACAAATAAGGACATTGTAGATAACTTTTGGGATTGTTGATGTATGGTTTTTGATAAACCACCCAACAACAATAGTGATATACCATTTTACTTTATTTAAAAATTATACATTGATTTTGTGTTAGGGCATCATGTCAATTACTTTGACATTAAAACCTTCCAGGGTGTCGGTGGAAGTATGCCTTGGGATAGACCAGGGGTAGTTAGAGTAGTCTATCTCCCATATGTTCCCCCTCCTCCCCTTCCTCCACCACCTCCAGTGCATCATCTAGATATTATCGAGGATGTAGCCACACAAACTATTCTGTCTATTCACTATTTTAGTGGTCTTTTGGTTTCCCATACTTCTATAGTAGCTCAGCCACATTCTGGTGATGTTGGTGATGGATCAAGTGCTGCTGTATCATCCTCCTCAGGTCCACATATTTGTGTGCCACATACTTGCACTATGTGCCACCAGATATGCTTGGGTCCTCTTGTTCAACCCATTGAGCATCCCTTGGACACTTCTGATTATGACATCCAGGATGTGGACATTATAAGAGATCAGATGCAGGGGAGTGGAGAGCACCCTACAAAGTCCTCTCCTGCTAGAGAGGGGGATGTTGGAATAGTTACACAGGTAAGATTTAAGTTGTAAATTCATAACTTGCATTTGTTTTTAAATGAATATTAATAAGAGATAGTATCAAGTACTAATATTTATTTACATGGTATATTTAATAGTTGATGCCTGAGGATGAGCTTACATAGGTGATTGATAGCACCCTTAGGGCCATTTCATTTGGCCTTGACATGCACACAATATATATTTTCACACTCACTCGTTTACATTTTTTTATTATATACTTGCTTGTCATTTGAATTGTCATTAATGAAATTATATATTAACTTATATGTTTATGTTATTTTCCTCTCGTAGGAAACACCTAGTGCGAGCGAGGTGCAACATAGTCCAAAATATGGAGGCACAATGTTAGATAAGGGAAAGGTAATTGAACTCAAATTCGATTGAATTAAGATTTTTAAGATCTTATATTGATTATACATACATCAACATCGATTGGTAGTTTCATATGTACTTGTCATTTTTATGTATAGGAAGTTATGAGATATACATCGTTGTTGACAAGTGTCACAATGCCTCAAGGAGTAGGTATTGAAACACCTCAAGGAGTAGGTGTTGAAACACCTCAAGGAGGAGATGTTGAAACACCTGAAGGAGATAAAGAAAAATATCAACCTAAAGAGGTATGTGTTTATTTTATTTTGTGTTTGGTAAATATGTTCCTATTACCAACAATTGTGTTCTAACTTGGATCAATTTTATGTTTTTGTTCACATCTATAGATTGATATTTCAAAATTTGGCTTGGTTGGTTCTTTGAGAGGGGCATATTCTAGGACTCCCGACCCTTTGAAGAGACGTCTATTTTAGGTAATCAAGATTTCAATTTTACAGTTCAATTATAATTCAATGTATATTGATTTTGATGTTAATTATTCAATTTTAAATGATATAGTATAGCTAATCTCAATTGTGGTTTGAATTTTTCTTGTGCAGCTACCTTCAGAGCCAAAGAGTGCTTCAAAGAGGCTCCATTTTGATGATCCACTAGTAGTTTAGGATGTGATAGAAATTTTGGCATGTAAATTTTGAATATATATCGAGATGGCATATGCCACATTTTGTAAAACTTTGTTTGAGTTTGCGTTGATGCCATTTTTTGTATATGGACATACACTTGATTATTGGATAATTTGATATATAGAAGTTGACAATTGAAATTTAATTTGTTCCTCATGTGCATGATTAAACTCTTTAAAATTTTAATCTTGAGCAATGGTTAAATATCAATGTATAATAGCATAAAAATAATGGTTATATTATGTATTTTATATTCATATCGCTCATTACATTGCATTGCACATCTTTCAAACTCAAAGAATTACTTCACATTGCATAACTAACAACTAGATGCTGATAGATGGAAAAATTTCAATTACAATATAGTTTTTACAAAGTCAACCTAAGAAGTTATGCAATTACTTCATATTGCATAACTAACAACTAGGAGTAGCTGTCAATTGCATTTTGTTTTCATGGAATTCTATGAGACCATATTTCTTTGAGGCATTTCTCAAACAGTTCACTACCTTGTCTATGCTACCACATTTTTCATACATGTCTATCAAATATTTTTACCAAATAGTTCACTAGCTTGTTGCTATGGATAAAATCCTAAAACAAGTGCTTTCAAACAAGCTATGGATTCTTGGAAAAATTCTATCAAAGCATAATAGTAAGCAATAGCATAGACAAGGTAATGAATTGTTTGAAAAAATGCCTCAAATAAATGAGGTCTCATGGTGATGGAATGCCATGACAATCAAAATCAATTTTGATTCTCATGGAATTCCATCACCATGAGATCTCATTTCTTTGAGGCATTTTGTCAAACAATTGACTACCTTGTTGATTGTAATGGCATTCCATCAACATGGGACCTCATTTCATTAAGGCATTTTTTCAAATAGTTCACTACCTTGTCTATTCTACCACATTTTTTGTACATGTCTATCAAAGCATTCTACCAAAAATTTAATTTCCTAGTTTCTATGGCTAAAAGCCTAAAACAAGTGCTTTTGAACAAGCTATCGATGCTTGGAAAGAATCTAACAAAGCATAATAGTAAGCAATAACATAGACAAGACAATGAACTATTTTAAAAAAATGCCTCAAAGAAATGTGGTCTCATGGTGATGGAATGCCATGACAAGAAAATTTCTATAGATTGTCATAGCATTTTATCACCACGAGACCACATTTTTTTGAGGCATTTTTTCAAACAGTTCACTGCCTTGTATATGCTACCACATTTTTTCATACGTCTACCAAAGAATTTTATCAAATAGTTCACTGCCTTGCTGCTATGGCTAAAAGCCTAAAATAGGTGCTTTCAAACAAGCTATATGGATCCTTGGAAAATGGTGCAAGAGAACCTTGGAAACAAAGGACTAGTTGATGGCTAGTTGATGCAACCAAGGATGGAAAACCACTCACTTTCACAATACAAGGGATTCCTAAACACCTTTCTCAACTTAACTTTCAGATCTCTTTAAAAAATCTTGCAACTAATCATCATTCTAGACACCCATTTTAGTCCCCTTCAACATACTTCCAACTCACATAGGACTCCTTTAGAACAACTTTCACAAATCATGCAAACTATGCTGCTCGACCTAGCAAAATAGGCCAAATTTCCAAAGAAACCACCCTTGGAACACTTCACAGACCCTAAAACTTGTTGGGGCAACACTCAACAGATGAAAAAACCTCAAATTTTCCCATTTATCCTTTGGAAATCACCCTCTAAGACCCTATTCCATAAAATCCTCAAATTGGTCAAATTTGGCAAGGGTTTATTGAAAAACCTACTTGCAGACTTCCCTAGACTTTACCACCAAATCCAAAACCCTTGAATAACCCTACACAAGCTTAAAAGACAAGAAAAATGACTGCCCTCAAACAATTCCCACTTTTACCCTCTCTAACCTCACTTTTTCATGCAAAAACATCCTAAATGCCATCTAGGGCATCACCAAAAACCATAATGTTGACCTCCCCTACACAAGAAACAATGCAAACATGTTTATCTATCCTAACTAAGTCTATCCACTGAGTTACAACATCATACAATGGGTGGAAGGCTTAAAACTCCATTTTAAATGCATTAAAACCCTTGGAATAGGGCTCATAGACCGACCTCCAGTAAAATGCCTCTTAAATGCACCAAAATAAATGAAATTATTTCAAACCAAGTTTGTGAAGAAGTTAACTCTGCTTCCCACCAATTTCCATTAAAAAGAAAGTAACAAGCTATAGTCTCATGGCTTTTTTTTGCACAAAAATTAGCATTGGAGTTCAGTTGAAGGCTAAAAACTACTTGTAAGGGCATAAATAAATCTTGTTCTACAACTCGTATGACCAAACCAATTGTTCCATCATGTCTAGATGGGTACGTTTAGGTTAGGTATGGTCCCCTTTTGCACCCAAACAGGCCAAAGCACTCCGAGCTACGTTCAATCGACAAAATCCCTTAAGAGTCTAAAGTGCAAAAGGGCAACAATCTTTGACAGATTGTTACTAAAAAATCGTGATGCCTAAAAATTTTTTGTCTGAGGCTACGAGATCATGTTGTCCCCCTCTACAATAACCTCTTTTGGGTTTTGCTATCTTGGAGGCGTTTTCTCATGGTGACGAGTTTTAAGTTGAGGGAAAAGTTGTCAGATGCAAGTAGTGTAAAGTTGCAAAGTGGTGCAACTTTCATTTTGCAACTCATACGACCAAATAGACTGTTCCAACATGTTTGGATGGGTATGTTCACACTAGGTATGGTCCTCTTTTGCACCCAAATATGTTGAATCACTTCGAGCTACATTGGACCGATGATTTCCCTTAAGAATCCAAAGTGCTAAAAGACAATAATATTTGAAGGGATATTTCTTGGAAACTGTGACACTTGAAGACTCTTCATTCGAGGCTACGAGATCGTGTTGGGACCATATACAATGTCCTCTCTTGGTTTTTTCTATCTTGAAAACGCTTTCTCGTGGTGAAAAGTTTTTAGTTGAGGGAAAAGTTGCCAAATGCAAGTAGTGTAAAGTTGCAAAGTGGTGCAACTTTCATTCTGCAACTGGTGACCAAACAGACTGTTCCAACACATAAATATGGGTACGTTTATGCTAGATATGGTCCTCTTTTGCACCCAAATACGTCGAATCACTTCGAGCTACATTGGACTAGTGATTTCCCTTAAGAGTCCAAAGTGCTAAAAGATAGCAATCTTTGAAGGGCTATTTATCAGAAATTGTGACACTTACAGACTCTCTATCTAAGGCTATAAGATCATGTTGGGACCATCTACAATAAAATCTCTTGGTTTTTGCTATCTTGGAGGCATTTTCTTGTGGTGATGAGTTTTTAGTTGAGGGAAAAGTTGTTAGATGCAAGCAGTGTAAAGTTGCAAAATGGTGCAACTTTCATTTTGCAACTCGTATGACCAAACAAACTATTCCAACACATTTGGATGGGTACATTTACACTAGGGATGGTCCTCTTTTGCACCCAAATATTCCGAATCACTCTAAGCCACATTAGACTGGCGATTTCCCTTAAGAGTCCAAAGTGCTAAAAGACAACACTATTTGAAGGGCTATTTCTCATAAATCATGATGCTTATAGACTCTTCGTCTAAGGCTATGAGTTCATTTTGGGACCATCTACAATAACCTCTCTCAGTTTTTTCTATCTTGGAGGTTTTTTCTCGTGGTGATGAGTTTTCAGTTGAGGGAAAAGTTGCCAAATGCAAGCAGTGTAAAGTTGCAAAGTGGTGCAACTTTCATTCTGCAACTCGTACGACCAAACATATTGTTCCAACATATCTGGATGGGTACGTTTATGCTAGAGATGGTCCTCTTTTTCATCCAAATATGCCAAATCACTCTGAGCTACATTGGATTGACGATTTCCCTTAAGAGTCCAAAGTGCTAAAAGACAACAATCTTTGAAGAGCTATTTCTTAGAAACTGTGATGCTTACACACTCTCCATCTGAGGCTATGGGATCATGTTGAGACTATCTACAATAACCTCTCTTAGTTTTTCTATCTTGTAGGCATTTTCTAGTGTGATGAGTTTTCAGTTGAGGGAAAAGTTGTCAAATGCAAGCATTGTAAAGTTGCAAAGTGGTGCAACTTTCATTCTACAACTCGTACAACCAAACGAACTATTCCAACACGTCCATATGGGTACATTTATGCTAGGGATAGTCCTCTTTTGCACCCAAATACACTAAATCACTCCATGCTACATTGGACTGATGATTTCCCTTAAGAGTCCAAAGTGCTAAAAGGCCATACCATCTATTGTACAGTCTGTAGCTCGATGGTATGGCCATGGTAGATGTTATTAGGAATATATAAGGTGACTATGTGGGTTTAAAGAGCTAGAAAGGTCTATAGTTGAGTTGGTGAGTTGCCATGCATGGCAAAAATGAGTGAAATTAGGTGAAAAATGGTGGTTACAACATGCTAATGTCAATGAAACATGGGGGCAACAAGATTTAAGGTTGGATCAAGCTTGTACGGGTCTTAATAGACGTGTTTGATGATTTTATAGGGTGTGGCAAGGTTGGAAACATTTATTTCCTTGAAAACCTCATGAAAGTTGCTAAAAATGAGGGTTTGTTAAAATAGAGCTTTAGAAAGTGCATCTCACCAAAAAAAAAATGTGGTTTTTGTAGCTTGGTAGGTTGTTTAATGCAACCCCATTGAAATTTCAGGTTTGTTAAGTGAATAAATATGAGTCTCTTTGTAAAATGGGTCTATTTTAGTGAGGTTGCACCCAAGTTTGGGTTTGAGGATCAAATTGGAGTTTGAATCATCTTTAATTGTAATTGTGCTATTTAAAGCCACCTAGCTCTTGCATAAAAAAAAATCTTACCCAATCAACTTGAACATCATGCACACCCAAATAACTTGTTTCCACTTTGCTAGATCAAAGACTCAATTACATTGGAAATGACCTTCACATGACCTTTTTACATTTTTTTTTGGCAAAAGTGGCAAGCCATTGTAATTTATTATATATAAATAGGAGATATTACAAAACTTGGTTCAAACAAGCATACTGACAGGAAAGAACTAGGAAGAAAACCTCTAGTTGTAGCTTGATTAAGTACAAAAATTTCTTACAAAATTGTCCCAATAACAGTAACAAAACATACACCTATAAGACTATTTCAACCTATGAGTTTCCAAAATATAGACCCCTTTACATTTTAAACATACCCTTTATACAATGATAGAAATTTGACCCATATTTCAAAAAACATCATTGGATATAGATTATTCCCATACATAATTATGACCTTTTTACATTGTTTCACATTTGAAAATTTCAATTTTACAAAATTTTCCTATTGGAGGCATTCAGGGCACAGTCTTCCACAAGAGTAGTATGTTGATGTTTTGGAGTGACAAGTATCTGTACAAACCATCAAGGTAGCAGTTAAACTACATACAATAGAAAAGATACTTAGAATAAAAGACACTTAGAATAAAAATCTATATTATTGTAATTTGTTGCATACCTCTCTGAAAGGATCAAAGTTGCCTATTGTTGTAGCAGGTCCATGATCAATCATGCCAAGAATATCACAAAATTTGTCAAATGAGAAATCTATATTGTCACAATAGAAAAGATGCTTAGACTAAAAAATCTATATTAATCTAAACAACCTGAATAATGATGAATTGGTAATGCAAACTATAAAAGATGCTTAGAATAACCAATCTATATTATTGTAATCTATTGCATACTTCTTTGAAACGATCAGAGCTAGCTATTGTTGCAATAGGTCCATGATAAATCATGCCAAAAATATCATAAATTTTTTCAAATGATAAATATATATCGTCACAATAGAAAATATTCTTAGACTAACAAATATATATTAATCGAAACAACCTGAACGATGATGAATTGGTAATGCAAACTATAAAAGATGCTTAGAATAACCAATCTATATTATTCTAAATGACCTAATTGATGATGAGATGGTAATGCAAACTATAAAAGAAACTTAGAATAACCAATCTATATTATTGTAATTTGTTGCATACCTCTTCGAAAGGATCATAGCTAGCTACTGTTGCAGTAGGTCCATGATCAATCATGCCAAAAATATCACAAAATTACATACAAAATATCACTATTAAAGACACCTGCATTGCAATAGTATACAAAATATCAGTATTTTATAAAGAAAACTAATGAAATTAAACATAATGAACCTAAGCATTGTACCTTCCATTCTTGAATATGCTATTCAAGTGTGCCTAAAGGTAATCTCTTTGCTTAAGAGTATCCAATATTGCTTCATGATCAACATTACTAAGTTTCCATAGTTGTTTTGTCTTTGGTTTGGCATGATGCTTCAACAACTTAACATTTGTTGCTATAACAAGGTGTGAATACATGAGAATGGTTTTGTGTTTCTCGTAGTCTTCAAATGCAGGTATGCCATTCTTTCTAATCATGTATGTTCGCAACCAAGTTCCTGCAACCACAACTAAACCTGTAGGATACATGAACCCATCATCATCTTCCATCGGTTGTGTTAGCTTATGCTTTACCCACACACATCGAGCCAACCAATAGTTTGATCTCTCTTCATTCCCCTGTGGTGAAACAACTACAAAAACATGTCTTGGTTGTAGTAGATCTGAAAGCCAGTTATAATCAATTGAACTTTACATTGTTTCATTTGTCATGGATATTGTTGAGATAACCGAGTTAGATACTGTGGAACCCATGTATACACCCACTCACTTGACTCGCATTGATCCCACTTGCAATGAATGCAACCTTGATAAAAACAAGCCAAATATCGTTTCCAAATGGTCCATGTGCTTGCATCTGAGCTTCAAAATGAATGCAGCTTTGAAGAATCTTTGATTGTATGACAATCCAATCTGCTTTGCACTATACCCTCCTCAACCAACCAAAAGAATTTTTGCACTGTTGAATCAAGTGTCCCTCACTATGAAAATGCTGAACTGCACCAATCAACAATAGAAAATGCATCACTAAATTTTTCTCCTGAAATATTCAATTACTTCTTAACTAGATCTCTCTTTACACATGCACCCGCTCCATCAGGCTCCCCTTTCCCATGCCCAAGTTCAAAAAAATTCCAAATATGAGGTACACCCCTCTCTACATGTATTCTACTCAACCAATAAAACATATGAGCATTCTTGAATTGACCTATGCAGTTATCTGACCAAATGAGGTGTCAGCCCAGTGCTATATCATGCTCCTGCAAGAACTCAAAAAAATTCTCAAAACAATGTTGGACATACTTGAATGAGTGAGATCTATCATCACTCATATAAAAATGATACTCTCTGATTATCTTTCGATCCTCCTCTGTACTATCAGGTGCTTGTCTAAATGTTATGTGGACAAAAATAGCAATTTGAATGGACTTGTAATATTGAGATTGTACCTTGTTTTGTGGTTGCAATGTGTATTTTTTTGCAAAATCAACCACTAATATAATAGTGCCAATCGGAAAAGAGTCCTTACACATCCTAAATTGTTGATCCAACTATTGAGACCTATGACTATGCCTTACATACTTGTAGACAATATTGTCCTTAAAATTTGAAATAAAATTAGTAACACTACATTCTTTTGTAGCCAACTTGCATCTAGAACCTTCACCTCCACTCTGCAAAGTATATTTGACTATCTCATATCTCTTTTTCTCAACAAGCTTCTTTCCAAATTAATTTTCAGAACCCTCATGAAAACATTGAAGAAACTTTGACAAGTCACCAAATTGTGAGCACTTTACATTTAAACAATCATTTCTATAGAAAAAGCAACCATCATCTCTAGAACATAAAAATAGATCTAGCAAGTCCCTTGATTATTTTGGAAGATGCATTGCACCACACTCCTACAACATTTCATTAGTATGCAAAGTAGAACAAATATAACATAATAGTTCATGGTACATTGAAAACTCCACATGGTATTTGCAACAAGTATTAAAATTTTTAAGAGGCACACAATAAAATGGCTTCAAACCTTCAAAAGTCCTTTGTGAGATTTCCATATTTGGATGTGTTTCAATAAATTTTTTGAACAACATTGCTTGGATTTATTCTAAGAAATGTTTAGGATGTGGTGTATGGTCTCAATTTCCAATTATTAACACAATACAAGTTTGTCTCATAAAGTGATACTTTTTCAATTGATGGCTTACTAAGGTGGTTGTAATGACTCTTTGAGCAACTCTCTTATCTTTTTCCTTTTTATTTTTTCCAATAGACTTGAGAGAATTAAAAATATTTTTGACAATAATAAATTTTTTTAGTCTTCTTTTTCACATAAATCTTCAATTTGGCTACCAAAGGTTTCATCTTTTGCATCTTTAGCAATTGTACAAAATTTTTGCATTGCTCAATCAATGTCTTATCACTAAAATATTGGTTAAAAAGGCTTGTAGCCCACAACCGAATGGTTCATGTTGACCTCTTGCCTTCAAAATTTCTTATAATGTTCTCATCAATTTCAAGTAACCATTTAGGGGTTATTGGAGGTCTTGAATTTGGAATATTTCTTTCTTCCACACAAGGTTCTTCATTTCTCATGTAATTTGGTGAAACATAATTTACAATTGGTTCAATATTATGTTCAACATCTTCAATTCCAACATTTTCACCTTGAACATTTTCAATATCAATTTGAATAATTTCTTCCCCAATTTCAATATCATGTTCAACATCTTCAATTCCAACATTTTCACCTTGAACATTTTCATTATCAATTTCAATATTTTCATTCCCAATTTGAATATCATGTTCAACATATTCAATTCTAACATTTTTACCTTGAACATTTTCAATATCAATTTGAACATTTTCATTCCCAATTTCAATATCATGTTCAACATTTTCACCTTGAACATATTCAATTTCCTCTTCACTTGAAAGACCATAGGGCTTAGGTTCACTAATATTTAACATACCTTGTCTTCTCTTCCTATGACCTTTTCTATCTCTTTGTCTATATGCTTCAATTTTTTCTTTTGTAATATTTCTCTTACATTTTTGCTTTCGACGACTGTTGCTCCCCATTATACCTCATAAAAGATGCTAAAAATCATTTCTTATGACAAATTTTTTTACAAGATGCTCCAAAAAGTTGATCTTTGTCTCTTCTTGTCTGAAACCACATGTTTGTTTCCCGCAAAGCCTGCAAAAAAAATGTAGGGCCCATTGGGATGCACAAAATGACCCACATGGGGTTTTTCTATGGCCCACAAATCCGATATCAGATAAAATCTGATATCTGATTTGAAAACCATTTTAAAATGTTTTGTACTGGCAAGATTTTAGTACTACAAATTGAATATCCAATTTGTACACACATAGACCCAAGAGTAATTAGGAGGAATAGGATGGGCAAGAGAGACAGAGAGTAGAGGGTAGAGGGAAAGGGAGAGACAAAGAGGGGGAGAGAG
>VDFB02281492.1:504861174-504915897 GCA_007258455.2 Sequoia sempervirens
TTTAGGGTTAAGGGTAGAGGGAGAGATATAGAGGGAGTGAGCGAGAGAGAGAGACCTAAGAGAGGGAGAGGGGGTTAGGAGAGAGAGACTTGAGAGAGAGAGAGTAGAGGGTAGAGGAGAGAGATAGGAATGACTGAGTGAGACTTGGGACAGAGAGAGGGAGAGAGAGAGGGAAAGATTGTATTTGAATATTATATATTATATATATTTATATATTTATACATTAACTAAAATGTTGAAATAATATTTAAATATTATACATAATAATGTAATATATTATATATTAAATACATAATTTGGCAAGAGATTATCATAAATTGTATATTATATATTACATTATAAACTATATTGTATATTATATATTAAATTATAAAATTTATTGCATTTTTTAAATCATATATTATAAATTGTATAACATTTTTTCAACTCATCTAAAACATATCAGATATCATATTCAAATCAGATATTCAATTTGAATCAAATATTCAATATGTCTCACACAAAATTTAATGCTTAGGGATTAGCCTTGGGCTTGCTTTGGAATTTGGTTCAGACTTGCCAATCCTAAGAAGTCAACACAAAAAATGTGTTTAACAACTTACCTTGCTTTTCTAGACTTCGTCCATGTGGTTGACGACTTTTTTTTACCCAAAATTGATGAAATGAAAAGGGTTTGTAAAGGACCTTCTCAGATTTCCACCAATATAAATTATACTTTACTTTGAATCTATTAAATAATTATTATTCATTTTCTATTAGAATTATGACTGAAGTCCTGATTGATAGGCTGATTGAAAAACATCTATAGCTTTCAAACGGTATAACATTTTTTGAATCCAAAACATGCGTCACATTCTATGCTTCACATATTATAGGATTAAAAAAAATTGAATTTCATGAAGTTTTGACCAAGTTAAGGTGGTCATACATATGAATTTTTTATATTTTTTAAAAGTTGTAATAAAAAAATCATAATTAATTATTTACTTGGAAAAAAATTACAAAAAAATATGCATCACATCTGTACATGAGTCCTCTACTTATATATAAAATCTTATAAAAAAACATTATCTTTTTTTTAATGGTTAGGGTGGTTAGAAAAACACCTATTTCTTATTTTTTTTCCTAAAATTTAAGTACTACTGCATTGAAATTTCAAATGTTCACCAAATAGATTTAAAAAAAAAACCTAGTAGTTTAGAAATTACATTCAATTTTCCATAGATTCTATTCTTACATATTTTTGAAATAATATAGATAACTTATTCAAATTTTTACGTCAAGTTTCCTAACTTTTTTTTTTTTTGAATTTTCATTGCCACTTAAGGGCCTATTTTTTCCATGATGATCTTGCACATACCCATGTCTCATGCAACTTCATTTTTCAGCATTTTATCAACAACTAAATTATAGTGTTAATTTATTAAAAAATACTTTAAAATAATTTTTTAATTTTTTTAAAATAAAAAACATAAAATATACTAAAAAATACATATTTTACTAGTTTACATCATATCAACATTTAAAACATATATGCCACTTTTTAGTGATTCAGGTTTAAAAGTTGGATCAGTGTTGGTCATTTCCTTTGTAAAGTGTGACACAACTTTGTGCTGTTACCCCTATATGGTCCTAGCATCTTTGTAGTAATTTTAAAAAATTATTTAATGCTTCATCATAAGTAAATTTTTATAAGTTGTGAATTAATCCATATATGTTGAATACTCATAATATTGAGAGGGGGAGTGAATTAGTATTCTTTTAAACCACTTAATCATTTAAACATCCAAAACTCATAGCATATTCAATTCATAGTAATTAAGGAAAGTATGAAAACATTTAAAAACATCACATAACATATGAACACCAAGAATTTTACATGAAAAACCTAAAATGGGAAAAACCACAGTGAGGATTAGCTCACGGTATATATAACCAATTATAGTATATTAAAGAAGTGCTAATGAATATAGTTCTAATGAATTTCTAGATTTTGGTAGAGATCATGGGATCAAGAAACGATTTACAACAAGGTACACACCATAGCAAAATGGTGTAGCAGAGAGAAAAAATAGAACCATAATGGAAATAGCTACGAGCTTGTTGAAGGAAAAAATATTGTCTAATGATTTTTGGGCAGAAGCAGTAGCTTGTGCAGTATATATTTTGAATAGAAGTCCTACAAAGAGTGTTAAGGAAAAAATTCCATAAGAAGCATAAAATGGTAAGAAGTATAGTGTATTTCATTTGATAATTTTTGGATGTGTTGCATATTCACTAGTGCCATATGAATTGAGAAGGAAATTGGATGATAAAAGTGAGAAATGTATTTTCATTGGTTATAGTGAACAATCAAAAGCATATAAATTGTATAATCCCATTTCAAAGAAAGTGATTATTAGCAGAGATTTCAAATTTAAGGAAGAAGAAGCATGGGATGGAAGCATTGAAAAATCAATCACAATTGGAGCACCAATACCACATAATGAAGAAGAATATGAAGAACAAATTATGCAAGGTGATCAATCAAATCCATAAGTAGGAACAAATACACCAACAAGAACTCCATGAAATGAACTCTAAAAAGTGAATCATTAGGTCACACACATCATCCTAATCCTAATTCACAAGTAAGTGATGAATTAGATCCTACTCTTGCCTTATTAAGGTCAAAATATAAAGGTAAGAAAGTGAAAAGTTTGAAAGAGATCTATAATCATGGAGAAGAAAATTTGGATTTATGCTCAAATTTTGCTTTATTCTCCCATGATCTTGTGTATTTTGAAGAAGCAGTTAAGGAGGATCATTGGAACAAGGCTATGGATGAGGAGATGAATTCCATTGAAAGAAATCACACATGGGAGCTAGTTGATCTACTTGAAGGTAAGGATTGCATTGGAGTCAAATGGGTTTATAAAACCAAATTTAATGCAAAAGGTGAGATTGAAAAGTACAAGGAAAGGTTAGTAGAAAAAAGTTTTGTTCAACATTATGGAATTGATTACAATGAGATATTTTATCCAATTGCTAGACTTGATACTATTAGTATGGTTTTAACAATAGCTGCACAAAATAATTGGAACATTTTTCAAATGGATGTAAAATTAGCCTTTTTGAATGGTTTGCTAGAATAAGTGTATGTGAAGCAACCACTAGGTTATGAAGTGCATGAACATGACAACATGGTATACAAATTGAAGAAGGTGCTCTATGGTCTCAAACACACACCGAGAGCATGGTATAGCATGATTGATTCATACATGCAAAGTAATGGATTCAGTAGAAGCGAGAGCGAGCCAACATTGTACACAAAGATCAATAAGGAAGGTTAGATTTTGATAGTGTGTTTATATGTTGATGATTTAATTTTCACTAGAAGTTTTTATGTGGACTCATTTAAATGAGAAATGAAGAAATAATTTGAGATGATAGATTTAGGTTTGATGAAGTATTTTTTGGGCATTGAAGTTGTTCAATCAGATAAAGGAATTTTCATTAGTTAATCAAATTATGGAAAGGATGTGTTTAAAAGGTTTAGAATGTTGAATTGTAATCCAACATCTACACTAGTTGCAACAGGTACTAAAGTTAGCAAAGAAGATAAAGGGCCTAATGTTGAGTCTACAATCTTCAAAAAAATAATTGGAAGTTTGATGTATCTTGCAACTACAAGATCAAATACCATGTATGGGGTTAGTCTAATCTCAAGATTCATGCAGTCACCAAAAGAATCACATTAGAAAGTTGGAAAGAGGATATTGAGATATGTGGCAAGAACAACAAGATATGGAATCTTGTATTCCAAAACTAATGATTTTTTTTGAATGGTTATACTGATAGTGATTTTGCAAGTAGCATTAATGATATGAAGGGTACTTCTGGAATGTGTTTCATTGTGGGATAGGTGTAGTATCATGGGAATCAAAGAAGCAACCCATAGTGACTCTTTCATTAGCTAAAGAAGAATATGTACCAGCCACATCAACAACATGCCAAGCAATTTGGATGAGGAAAGCTTTGATAGATCTATTGCAAGCTCAAGAGGAGCCAATAACAATCTTTTGTGACAACAAATAAACAATTTCATTGTCAAAAAATCATGTCTTTGACAAGAGGAGCAAGCATATTGATAAAATATATCACTTTATCTAAGAGTTGGTGAATGATGGTGAAATTCAATTGAAGTCTTGTGGATCTAAAGATAAGTTAGCAGATATATTTACCAAGCCATTAACAAAGGATGTATTTGAGCATTTAAGAGAAATTTTGGACATTGTAAATGGTGAAATAATCAATGGTGGAATTTAAGGGGGAGTGTTAGAGTAAACAAATAGCTTCTCCTTGATTTCATGCACGCATGAGGAGAAAAATAATAGTTTGCATATTTGCATGAGAGTTGTGGTTGTAATTGAAAATAAAGTAGAAGTTAGTTAGGTTTTTCCTGTAGTTTTTTGAGTCTTATTTGTTGTTAGATTTTAGTTCTTTTCAATATTTTTTATCTCTCGTATGTTATGAAGACTTTTATAAAAGAAGCAGTTGTAATCAGTGATTTAATAAAAAGCTATAGCTTTATTTTTGGTCTGTTTTCTCTGTTCTTTTTCTATCTATGCCTTTCTAGCATGGATTTCACATCAAATTTAATCTCCATGTATAAAAGAAACATAATATGCAAAGTGGATTCGATCTAACAACAAGTTCATTTCAACAACAAGATCAACTATAACTAATAGGTCATAATCAAAATAATTTGCAAGACATTCAAATGAGCCTTTGTGATCCATGCACCCACCACATATTGGCATCAAACACATGAATTCGAGGTATGGTGAGAGCATTGACATATATTCAAGACATAGAGACAAAATGATATGTAGGTCGCATGATGTATTGGAGGATGAATAGCATGAATGCCATGTGGAGTCTATGGTTGTGGAGGTATTGAAAAGACAAAATAACAGTATAAATAGAGCATGAAAAAAATTCTTTTACAAAAATACAAAGCAACTTAATTACAATTAAAAACTATATTATTTTCATATAAGTATATAGTAGTGTCCTGTTACATTCTTTTTCATCTGCAATAGAAGGGATAAGTTTTCTTTTATAGATCTCTTATAAATCTCTAGAAGGTGTTGTTTAGAAGCTGATTTCATCAAGCTGGAGGTCAGAGCAAGAATTTTCTAGAAGGAAGAAGTTTCTAGTGAAGTCTATAGGATATGATATGGAAAGTTTTGTTATTAATTTCCTACCTACTCAAAAATGTTTATAAAAATTATTCCAACACCCCCCATAATGTTTATTTGGAGAGAGTAGTGACTTCCTTAATATGTAACAAGTCTCTAAGTTTCAATTTTTTTACAATAGGCAATGCTTTTGTAAATACATCTGCAATTTGATCCTCTATTCTACAAAATTGTAGCTTCACCACTTGACTTTCAATCAGATCTTGAAAAAAATGATGATGTACTTCTATATGCTTAGATTTGGCATGATATACAAGATTTTTTGCTAGATTAATAGTGATTTGATTATCACAAAATATTATAGTAGGAGAATCTTGTGGATGGTGTGTTTCTTCAAGTAGTCTTCTAAGCCACAATGATTCTTGAGATGCCTTTGATGAACCAATATATTCAACCTTTATTGATGATAGTGAAACTATTGATTACTTCTTGCTGCTTCAAGAAATTGGTCTTGATCCAAGATGAAAGATGTATCCCGAGGTTGATTTTCTATCATCAATATCACCTACATAATCAGAATCTATATAACCAACTAGAGTAGGCTCTCCATATTTGTATTCAGTGCCAAGCTGATAAGTACCCTTAATATATTTTAATATTCTCTTAGCTTCTTTCCAATGATCAATGTGAGGATCTTCCATGTACCTAGATACAACACCAACTACATATGCAATATCTAGTCTAATTATGGTGAGATATAAAAGACTTCCAACTAATTGTCTCTACAATTTTCCATCCACCTTCTTCTGTGTAGAGTTAGCAGTTAATTTTAATCCTACTTCACATGGTGTATTAGATGGTTTACAATCACTCATATTAAAAATTTTCAATACATCAAGAGCATATTTTTTTTGAGAAAGCATGATCCTCCCTTCTTCTTGCCATACTTGCATACCCAAAAAGTAATGCATCAACCCTAGATCAGTTATTTCAAAAGCTTGATTGAGTTGTTCCTTGGTACCTTCAATACATTTTGTGTGATCTCCTATAATGATCAAATCATCTACATATAATACAATAACAACAACTTTATCATCACTATGCTTTACATACACATCTAGATTGGCTTACTTCTTTTAAATCCTGTGTTAATAAAGTACTCATTTATTTTGGAGTACCATGCCCTTGGGGCTTGCTTAATACCATATAATTATTTTTTTAATCTACACACTAGATGTTCTTTACCACTTTTAACAAATCTTGGTGGTTGTTGCATGTAAATTTATTCCTTTAGGTCACCATGTAGAAATGCACTTTTTACATCCATTTGAAAGATTTTCCAACCAAATTTTGTAGCTAGAGCAACTATTGTATGAATTGAACTCATCTTAGCAACTAGAGCAAAGGTTTCAGTATAATCAATACCTTCTGTTTATGAGAAACCTCTTGCCACTAGCCTTGCTTTGTGTTTTTCAATAGCTCCATTTGATGTGAACTTTGTTCTATAGGTCCACTTGCAACCAACCACATTTTTCCCTTTTGGAAGTGTTGTCAATTCCCATGTTCCATTTTTCATTAAAGAGTTGTAATCATCTTGCATTGCTGCTTCCCATTAATCTTTTCTTTTTGCTTCTTCATATGTACTTGGAGTGTCAACCTGCATCACCCTAGTCATAAGAGCATAGTTAGCAAACATATTTCTAGGTCCTTCTTGGTAGATTTCTTGGATGCTTCTAGTATTCTGTGTATCTTCACCATCACTTTCACTTGATGCTTCAACTTGTGTTCCTTCTCCCCCTACAGAAGATTGTACACCTTGATTTGGATCATTAGTAGGCTTATCTTCATTAATCAAGATTGGAAATTAAGATGATGTAGGAGAATGTTCACTCTCAATATCTTCATCAAACCATACATTCCTTTTGATATGAATTTCATTTTTTTTAGGATTATATAACCTATATCCTTTCAACTCCTCACTATCCCCAATCATTATGCACTTCTCACTTTTCCTTTAAATTTTGTTCCGTCTTTCATCAAGAATGTGGGAATATGAACCAAAGACTCTAAAATGAGATACTGTAGGCTTTCTACCACTCCATGCTTCTTCTGGTGTTATGTTCAAAACTGCCTTATTAGGTGTTCTATTCAAAATATAGACTACAATACAAATTGCTTCAGCCCAAAATTTAGCTTCTATATTTCTAGAGTGAAGCATGCATCTATCCATTTCTATTATAGTTCTATTTTTTCTTTCTGCAACTCCATTTTTTTGGGGTGAGTAGGAGACAATTGATTCCTTCTTTATAACATGTTGTTTACAAAAATCTAAGAAATCTTTGTTCATATATTCCACACCTCTATTTGTTCTTATTATCTTTAAAGATCTTCCACTTTGATTTTCACTCAATGCCTTAAACTCTTTAAACTTATCAAACACTTCATCCTTCCTTTTTTAGAAAATATACCCAAATTCTTCTAGTGTAATCATCAATAAAGGTGAGGGCATACCTTGATCCTGCAAGTGACAGTGTTCTAAAAGGACCCATTACATCACTATGAACCATTACATCACTATGAACCAAATGTAAAGGAGTTTTTTCTCTCCATGATTTACCTTGTGGGAAACTTTCCACACATTGTTTTCCCATAACACATTCTTCACACACTTTGTGACTTGATGAGATTTTTGGAAGCCCATGCACCATATATAGTTCTCCATAAGTTTGAGACTTTGATAGTTGATATGTCCCATATGATCATGCCATAACCTGCTCATATCATCATATTTGGCAATAACACACATTCTTATTTCCATATTTAGAAGTGAATTCTTAGAATTTATATAACCCATTCTCCATTTTACCAAGTGCAGTCACTTTGTAATTATTATTCACATCCTTGATTAAACATTTTTCATTGTAAAATTCTATTTTATACCCTTGATTTGCAATTTGAGATACAAAAAATAGATTTGTTTTTAATTCAAGAACTAGCTTCACATTTTTGAACACACTATTATCAACTTTAACACTTCCAGTTCCTTTAACTTCTAAAGCACTATTATTTCGCAAATATATTTTCTTTGCACTACTTTCATTAAATGATTCAAATTGTTCCTTATTGTGAGACATGTGTTATGTAGCACTAGAATCAATAACCCAATCATCCTTAAAAGAATTATTTTCTTTAAGTGCAACACAAAAAGCATTTCTTTTAAAATCAACAACTTTTGTATACTTATTTGTCTTCTTCTTTGTATCTCTATTTCTTTTAAAACATTCATTTGCTTTGTGACCCATCTTGCCACAATAATTACATTTCCATTTACTTCTATTATAATCTTTAGATGGGACATTTTTATTTTTATTCTTCCAATTCCTTTGTTTAGGCTGATTATCTTGTGACTTTTTGTAATGTTGTTTTTCCTTCATTATGAATGCTTGAGACTTTCCATTAAATGATTCTCTTTCTTTAATTTGATGTTTTTCTTCTTGCACTAGTTTAGCACATAACTTTTCAGATTTAATACTTTGTAACTTATTTGCAGTATCTTGTCCCCTTATGAATGATTGATAGGATCCTGGAAGACTTTTTAATATTATTTGCACAAAATCTTTATCATCTACATTCTTTCCAAGAGAAGCAAGCACATTTTTCTTTTCCTTTAATTTACTTATATGAGGAACTAACTCCTGTGAATTTGATAATTTCATATTATATAACTCTGTGGTGAGAGATAGGATCCATACATCACCTAAATTTTGATATGTATTTTTAAAAATATCCCATACTTTGACTCCACTTCTTTCATTGCGAACTTCTAGAAAAAATTCCTTTGAAAGTGTAAACTTGATTAATGTTGCTGCCTTTTTGTCCCTTGTATCCCAATCTTCTTGATCTTTTCCAGGATTTGTTGGTCTTTGTTTACTACTAGTAACAATTTCATAACAATTTTGAAGAGTTAGAGAAATTTCTATATGAGATACCCAATCATAATTAATTTTTCCATTTAATTTAACTGTGGGAAAAGAAATACCAAGAGAATCCATTGTGTCAAATCCCCTCCTTTTTGAATGAGAATGAAAGAGATTTCAAAATATTTAGCACCCACATTAAAAGATTGAAAAATTTCTCACCAATTTTCTGTGTAGAAATTCTTTCCTTTACTGCTATATTGTTCACTTGCCACAAAAAATTCTTGATGCTACTCTCAACCAAATTGCAACCTGTAGGGTTAAAATTTCATACTAAAAAATCCATAGATCACTGCCCAAGATCTAATTATGCTCTGATACCATATTGAACAGACAAAATAACAATATAAATAGAGTAGGAAAAAACTTCTTTTACAGAAAAAGCAGAGCAACTTAATTACAATTAAAAACTATATTATTTGCATATAAGTATACAACAATCTGATGTTACATTATTTTTCATCTGCACTAGAAGGGATAAGTTTGATTTTATAGATCTCTTAGAGATCTCTAGAAGGTGTTGTTTAGAAGCTGATTTCATCGGGCTGGAGGTCAGTGCAAGAATTGTGTAGAAGGAAAAAGTTTCTAGTGAAGTCTACAGGATACGATATGGAAAGTTCTGTTTTTAATTTCCTACCTACTCAACACTGTTTATAAACATTAATTCAATAGGAGGCATGCTAGCCGTTAGTACAAACCTATAATGAGGTTAATAAATATATATTACATATGGTTAGATTTTATGTTGAATGGTTGGCACACATTCACATTAACCAACAATGCAACAACAAAATGCTAAAGGGTGGTAGGAAGTCACAAAGGCCTGTATAGCTGGTCACAAAATGACTGTGGGGGCTTCTTTGAAGTGGAATGACTACCTACGACAGTCAATTCCAAATTAAAATGAATGTGCAAATTAAATTATTTGCAACTTGCACATGTAAGTGCCACACAACCTTTGTTCACCCAGTTGTGCATTTGTTAATATGATTTGATTATTTTTCAATTATCATAAAATTCAATTATTATGGATCCTCAAAAATATAAAATAAATTTTAAGAGATCATGATTATTTTTTCAATTATCATCAAATTCAATTATTGTAGATCCTCATAAACCATAAATTTTATAGAGACCAAAATATAAAATAAATTTTAAGAGATTATTGTAATATTATCATTATTATCAGTTATAATGAAATTATGATTAATAGTATAGATATTTATCTATACAAGTTTAATATCAAAATGTTTTTATAATTTAGTACAGGTGCCCTTGTTCAGTTTAGCATCATGAGGTTTGCGTAATGAAATTTTCTTGCCTGAACAAAATAATTGCACTCCCTCAGGATGATTATGTGGAGGAAATATGAAGGTTAATGTTTGAGGTCATTTGACCTCCACTTCAACTTCCAAATGGTAGGTCACTTTGAGCACTATGTAGGTTATGACCTATGTAGGATACTGGAATGCCTTCCTGGTGCAGGAGCACCTAGGAAAGGACTAGTTTTGTTGAAGTTTTGTATGAAGTTCTTATTTTTGTTTTGTTGTCATAAGGTCATGTAGAAAATTTAGTGTTGAGCTTAGTGGTGTTTTTGGTCTTTGTAAAAGGGTTGTTAAGAGTTCAATGAGTTTAGAGGCTCATTTTGCTATATGGTGAAAAGTAGTCAAAAGTTTGAAAACACAATGTGTTTTATAACACTCACCATTAGGTCATCTATGAGCTCGACCCAAGCAACTAAATTGTTTTGAGGGCCTATTTAAGGCATGTCTCGACCCTGAGGCAGGGTTAAAGGTTTTATTTTGAAGTGACATTTTGTGAAGCTGAGGAAAACAACATTCAAGAAGATAATTTTCTGTTTTTGTTATCATATTGATCTTTAATGGAGTAAATGTGCTGTTGTTTTGTTGGTAGCATGTAGTGTTAACTTTGTTCAAGATTGGTGTTCCTTTCATTTACCTTTGTAAATCATTTTTCATCTTTTATCCGTACATAGTTTGTTTTTTGCTTTTTCTGGCCTGTAACAAGTAGTTTTGAAAGAATGGAGTCCTAGAACACCTTCCCACCGTACAAATTGTACAGACCTTTGGGATTTGTGTCTAGGCTCCCTCATTGTAAATATGGTAGCATTTAGGTTTTGTGGCAGTGCAGGAGTTGCAAGAAATGTTTTTCCCTAGGCGAGCCAGTGCAGGTCTGGTTGGGGCAGACTTGAAGTAAAAGACCCATAACTTGTAGGGGAAATGAGATCTTGAAGAGATTTTTTTGGAGAATTTAGTGGGAGATATTGAATATGCATGGTGATCAAGAAGAGTGTTTATCAATTCATTTAGTGGAAGAAATTTTTGACAGTCTAAAAACAGCCTTGAGCAGCTTAAAACCGTAGGGTTCTTGACCATTTTTGTATATGGACAGTGTACGGCTTGTACAGGGATAAAATCCTAAAAATATTTGAGGTGTAGGCATGAGTAACTCAATACCTAAACAAAGTACCTTGGTCCTTTAGTGGGTTTAGAAGAAAATTGCAGTTTGTCTCTGTGACAGGCCTAATTGGGGCTCAAGGGCTACTAGCCTTTCAAACCCTAAGAAAGGAACCTTGTGAAAGCGATGGTAAGCTAGAAACTTGTGGCTATTTAAGAACCCTAGTTTGATCATTTTGAAGCCTTACATCACCTCTCACCCCTTGCAAGAATCTAATTGAAGGTTGAGAATGTTTGGTCTTTAAGGAAGAGTAAGGGCCAATGGAGAGAATGTGGTGAAGCACCAAGGTTAGCTTGGTAGAAGGACAACATGTTGGTAGGAGAGAGGTTCGTCAGACAAACCAGGGGCACCTAGTCATGAGTAGGGGCCTATAGGTTATATTGGTGATGCCAAGCACCAAGGAGGTCATATAAGGAAAGACCTAGAGCAGGAACCAGTGATTGGTTCCTCCAACCCCACTCCCTATCACTTCCACTAGACCACTTCTTCTATTTCAAGGTTATTTGCAAGAGTTAGAATACTCTCTTCTCATCACAATATTTCAATTCCATAGAAAGAAATAGCTAGCCATATCTCATCCTTTGCCCCTCCAACACCCATCTACACTCACTACTCTATTCCTTCTTCACCCACACTTGGTGAACCATTTCTTTATTTTTTAGACCTCATGTTAACCCCATCAATTTAAGAGAATCTACTTCTGGGCTGCTCTTAGTAGACATTGGTACCAATTTCTGGTTTAGCTATAATTCTCCAATAGTGTGTGTTTGCAATCCTTTTAGCTAAATGTACCCAACACTTCCAGAAATGGCTTCTATGAGTAGAGAATTATGGGCAAGGCAATTTTACCAAGGGGAATAAGATGGATGGATATATAGTCATGTTGGTGTAATTGTATACTATTGTATATTCAGATGTGCTATGTAGGTTATGACTTGTCATGATGTTAGCTTTTGGGTTGAAATGCAATGAGACCTTATTTGTGTTATTATTAACTTTTAAGTAAAACAAATGTTCTTGTAGCAAACTAAATAGTTATCCAGTGAAAGAAAGACAATATGACATGGATGTGTAGAATACTACAACTAGCTAATCTCTTCTTCTTGGTAGGCTAAGACATAGTTTTTCTTACCATTTTAAATATATTGAATTAAGAGCTGTAGAGAGATTGGTTTTGGTTCATTTCATTTTATAAGATAAAATTTCTTTGATAGGATTTAGTTAAATATTTCTTGCAAACCTACCCCTTTTTTTCTCATCATCATTTTGATTGGTTTTGGTTCATCTCCTTTTAAAAATAAGGTTTCATAATATTGTTCCTGCAAGCTCTGCCCATTATATCGATGACAATATGTCACTTTCCATGGTTTCAATGAGCTTTTTTGGAGGTTGTACTCGACTGAATCATTATCTGTTGTATTTCATCTAATTCTAAAATAATTCTGTTATTTTGTTAAATAAAAATATTGGTTATGTGGTTTTCTTTATGGTTGTTTAAATGATATTAGTGTAGGTTCGTCTAGTGATACTTTGTTAATAAATTAAATCAAATCAGATAAAATCTTGTTTGGCTCAAGAATTGAGCATCTGTTGGTATTGGAATGTGAACACAAATTTTTCGGCCAATTTTGAGTGTGACTTAAAAAGCGTGTGACCATTCATTTTCTATGCTTCGGCCTCCTCTAGATTTACTTAAAAATAAAATGAATCTTTTCAAGAAATATACGTTGACTTAGTCAAATTTTATTGGATTTATATCATTTAAATACCTTCACAAACCAAACATTTTATCATGTAATAAGATAATTTGTTCTTAGAGAATTCCCCATAACTATGCATTTGTTAAAGTTGTGATTTAGGAAGCCTCAATAATTTCTTCATCTTAAAAGATTGTAACAAGAAAATTTTTATGACTCTTCCAAGTTGAATAATGTGATTCTATTCTCTAGGAAACATGTAACATCCATTTTGAATTTCAATGACGGTTAGGTTGACTCTTATATTATGATGCACATGTATATTAATTATTTTACCGTAGAATAAATAGCTCTCAAAGGATTAAAAAAATCAAGCAAGAAAAAAAGATTTTGTAATTTGTTAAATGAAAATATTGGTTTTGTGGTTTTATCTATGACTATTTTGGAAGTTATACTCAGCTGGAACATTATCTGTTGTGTTTCATCTCATTCTGAAACAATTCTATTATTATCTGTTAAATGACAATATTGGTTTTGTGGTTTTATCTATGACTATTTTCATATTACTGAAATACTTTGAGTCGCTAAATGAATTTTACATTTATTTGGTAGTTTTAAATTTTGTTTATTTTCTTTTCATGTTCTTTAGATTATTTTTGTGACCATTTTCTTGATAGAATTATTAAGTTATTAGTGAATTGAAAATGCCATGGTTGTCAGAACTATTTTCACATAAAGTGATTAGCAGAGATCATATTATCTTAATATGTAAACTTGTTACTTCTTTACAAACCTCGTACATTGTACATCATATTTCTTCACACTTTTGTGTCATTATACTGGTTCTTGCACTTTAAAGATCAAATGTCACAAGATTAGGGATTGGAGTTACAAAATGATTAAAATTTAAAAGATTGTGTTGATAAGTGACAAACAACTTGGTTTTTCATATGAGTACATCCTCTCACATGGTTGGTTACTTGGTTAGGAATCAGTGATAAATTAGGTACCAACATGTTTTTGATATTATTACATTTTTTTGAAATCACATTTTTATGTTACTGCAACAAAAACAAAGGTGTTACATTTGGCTGATCATCTTCCCATAGACAAATAAGCTAGCATCTTTGTTTTTGCATCAATTTCAAATGATTCAACATCCTTTTAGAAAGAATTCTCTCTAAATTTCTTATGCAAAATAATATTTTTAACATGTGTTTTATTTTGATTCAAACTAATATAAAATACAATTGACGTAACCATTGCACTTTCTTTTGATACAAATACTAATTGATACAAATGAACAAAAATGATGTTCACCAAGTAGTGATAATCTCAACAATTATGAACACATTGAATAATACATATATATCCTCCAATCTTCTTTTGTTTGTATAGTTTTTGGTATTTCCATTGTACTTCTTACTGTCTTGTGAAAAACAAAAGTAAACTACATAGACTACTAAGTGATGTGGTTAAAGAGCGATCTGTGTGCGTGTTTGACAAACCAAAAATTTAATAGGGGAGAGGACCCAGTACCTGAGCATGTTTCAATAGTTGTGATAGTAGTTGTTTATATAATGCCCAATATTTTTATCAATATTGGACCAATAGTTGTGACTTTAAAGTTGTTAGTGTTGATGATGACTACCCATAATTAAACAAAATGTATTCCTTTGATCTAAAAAGCAACCAATCATGTGATTCCACATCAGCTCTCAATTAAACATGCTGTGAATGCACAAGTATTGGTCTCACTTTTTTTTTGGGCCTTTTTTGACACCTTGACAAAAAGCATGTTGATGTGGCATCATATTTGATGATGTGGCCCTGAAACCTTAGTTATAAGTAGGGGACTTGCCAAGTAAGCTACTGTAAAAAATTGGGAGTGATTTGAAATTTCCAAGTAGGATAATTAGAAGCGCAAAGTTAGGGTGCACAACTACTAGATCCTCTCCCCTAATCAGCAATAATCACATCACATCTCATCACATTAATAGTCGGCATAAAATTTAAAACTTTTTGGATTGTCAAACACACTCAAATTCATGTTCACAGAATTGTTCAAATTTGGAACGAAGTAAATTTCAGATTATAGTGATGGTGTTGACATTGACATTGACTGAAACTTCCTAAACGTTTTTCACCAGTTAAGAAGATAAAATTTCATTGAAATGCATTCTGACTCTTCTTTTAACGTGTAATGAAAAGATTTTGGATTGTCCAGCACGTTCGATTTTACACTGTGTAATTTGGGAATGACAAGAAAATTAGGAAAGTGATGGTTTAGAATTTGTAATGAAGAAATTAAACATTTAGAAAAATATGATGAAGTGTCAACTTTCAAATTGATTTAGATTTTAATTTTTATTGGATTGTCAAGCACGCCCAACGCAATTAAAAGTGATAGAAAATGATGGTTCAAAATTTGGAATCTCTAAATTAGACAGTTTAAAAAGTATGGAGTGTCAACTTTGACATTGACTGTGATTTTCTAATTTTTGGAGTGTCTAACATCCATACAATGCAATTAAACTGTATTAAAAAATAAGAAAGTGATAAAAAAAATGATTGTTTGAAATTTAGAATGACGTAAATTATACGATTTAGAAAAATATGATGTAGTGTTGATTTTGATATTGGGGGAGATTCTAAAAATAATAAGGTGTCAAGCATACACACACGATGCAATTAAATTAAATTAGAAAATAGGAAAGCAAAAGAAAATGATAGTTTGAAATTTGGAATGAAGTAAATTAGATGGTTTAGAAAAATATGGAGTGTCAACTTTGACATTGATTGAGATTCTCAATTTTTTTGGAGTGTCACACACATGATGCAATTAAATTACATTGATTTTTTTGAATTGTCAAATACACATAGATATGGATTGAGAACCTCTAAAAAATTTGAAATGTCAAGCACACATAATCTAATTAAATTATATTGATTTTTTTTTGAATTGTCAAACACACTCACAATCAAAGTAAATTAGATTGGGAATGAGAAATGCTAATAAAAATATAAAAATGATGGTCCCCTTATTTGAATGGTACATCAAATAATTTAAAATAAGAGGGAAGAGGAGAATAAATGATATAAATAGATGTATAATACAACTTATATTTAAAAATGGATGGGAATGTAATTATGTTTTTAAACTAGGTAAATTTTACACTATAAATAATAATGAAAATTACATGATCATAAAGTCATAAAGTTAAAACATTCTAAAAATGACTGAGTAGCTAAAATTATAGTAGTCGAAGGTACATTGATAAATTAGGTTACCCGAACTCCATATAGTGGAGACAAAGTATGATTTTGTTGTGGTTGTATACGCCTAAAATTTAGATCTACAATAATATCTAAGAATTATCACATTAATAACTAATTTGAATAACTAATTAGTTTCATCCATTAAACCTTTTCTTCCCCTTATTAATTAAATCCACATCACTAATAATTTAAATTAAATAAATTAAATCCATTACCAACCTATTATTAAATTAAATAAATTAAATTTATTTCCATCCTATTATTTTTTATCAGTGAATGGTGGGAATTCTTAGCTTGGCCTATGCCAAGTGAGGAAACAAAGAAGGAACCTCATCCTTAACATGAACACATTGAATTTACACAAACAATTCAATCAATGAGCTTAGTGATCTAGTAGGGGCATAAAGCCCACAAACTCAATGGGCCAAAGAGGGCTTGGAACATGAATTCAATGGCTTCAATAGTTAACTTTCAATCAAGTTAGTTGACTAAACAATAAAATTAGTTGATGAAACAATGAATTCAATTTATTAATCAATCAAGCTAGTTGACTTAGTCAAGTTAGTTAATTAATCAATCAAATTAGTTAATTCTAAATCAAATATTTAGTCCTCTAGATTGATTAAATCAATCCTAGTCATTTATATTTTCAACTAAAAATCTATTAATCCATAATTCCTTTCAAAAATTCAAGGAGCTCTCTAAAAAATCTCTAATCTATTTCTTAATATTTGAATCATGTCTTTGTCATACTATTGAAGAGTTTGCACAATTTTTGACAATCCATAAATCCATCAAAGAGTATGAAAAAATCCACTTCACACTTAATCTAATGTTTCCACACAATTAAAATAAGTTTTAAGATATTTTTTTAAAATTTGGTTTTATTCTAAATTCATGCATGAATTTTGGTATGCTCAATTCTTTAGTTACCATATTTTCATCATATACATATTTAAAAAAATATTTTAAACAATGAATTAAAAACCTTAACCTATATTCAACGAGGCCTTAGTTAAAGAAAGAAACCAAAAATGGAAATGAATAAATTAGAAAAATTTACCCATATTTGATTCTTGATACAACAAATGGTGGATTTTATCTCAAATTATTGGAATGTGGTTTCTCACATTGACGTTGTAATGCCCCGTCTTAATAACCTAAGAATGATGCAATAGTGTAATAAAGGTGTAATAATTTTTTTTTTTAAAGTATTAATATTAAGTTAAATAATTGCATACATTCTTAGGTTATGCGACGTTACACTACTTTGAGTTTTCCTTAAGTGACTAAAGTATTTCGCATTGCACATAATAATTAATAACATAAAGATATACATTGCATAACATTGAAATTTTCCATTCAAGATATAATAAAGTACAAACATGTTTTTCCATACATTGCATTTGATATAATATTACAATACTCATCCAACTTGATGAGGTAGTTCAAATAATAGTTACAATTGCAATTACATTGTTCACCTCTTATACAATTGAGGGATGTTTTCAAATACAAGTTTACAATATACAATGTTGAAATAAACATAAGATCCAAATGTGAGCTCTCCATCCATGAAGCTCTCGATGCCATGATCACAAACTGGGGACCCAATGGAGTAAGGTGCACGTTCCACCCAACCATGTGGTACCCGTAGGTCCACCCCCCGTGCTAGGAGATAGTAATAAGGTTACCTAGACCTAATCTACTAACCCTAGACACTAGTACAAACAATCTATTGGTTACATTGCTTCCAGATTTTTTTTGACAATTGAATTTACTACAACATAGGGTTAACTGTTATTCTAGGTGGAGTGTCATCACAACAATGCAAAGGTTACCCTGGTGTTTCTTCCTAGGTTCCGGCCCCCAATCCTTGGGTTACCCTGGTATCCTCTTACGAAACCCGGCCCCTATTGCATACAATTGTGGAATCGAATGTCTCTTAAGGAAACAAGACACTGATTTTCCATTCCAGGCCTTCTCATCTTATACTCATGACTGAAGTAGCTCAAGATTCATAAGCATCTTGTTAAGTGTTTTATTCTAACTATTGTGTCATTTAGTTATCACTGAGTTACTAACTACTTGTAAGTTACCCTGACACCACTTTGTGTGTCAGCCCTTACAAATAGCCACTCCCCTAAACATAACAAGGGTTTCTAAGTTTTCATGACTAGGGTTTACCAAGTGCACAAATTACAACTCTCAATAACAAATAAACCATAACAATATCAAAAACCATGTTTAACTCTTGCACAACCCAAGTCAACTTAAAAGAAAATACTTTTGAAACAATAATACACCCTTTCTACACAATTAATTTTGGAAGACTTGAACAAATATAATTTCCCCTATTTTACCCAGAAAAGAAAACACAATTGAAGCAAATTAAGGAAAATAAATGTCTATAGTTCAGATATACTAAATCCATTCAAACATAAAATTGAGAAATTAATCTTTTAAGATTTAATCTATTTTCCATGCATTTCGAATTACAAATCTACAATTTGCCCAGTTTCATATCTATAAATTTCATAACTCCAAAATATTAATTTATTCTTTAAACAATATCTAAATTATTTAAAATAACTAAATCTAGATATTTAACAATGACATTCTTTTAAACTTATCATTTAAACAAATAATATATATATTTTTAATTTAATATAAATATATATATATATATATATATTAAATATTTATAATTTTCAAAATTCATAACATATATATAAAAAAATGGAATTAAATAACATTTAACAAATTCGTATTTTATATATATATATGTTAAATCGAATGTATTAAAATAACAAATGTAATACATAGTTTTTTTAAAACTTTATTTTAATTTTCAACCAATACAAAATAGGGCTCGGTTTATTTTTGCTGAGCTCAGCTTTTTCACACAGCCAAAAATCCGCGGCTCAGGCGCTGCACAAAGGGAAGGGCGCGACCCATCCGGGGCTGTGCCCAGCAGCCAAGGGTTGCTGTGCGCAGCCACGGGGGCTGCGTCGCCCGCGTGGACGCAGGGGAAGGGTTTCGGCCCTCCCCTGTCCACAACAATTAATTTTTTTTTTTTTTTAAAGAACACTTCCAAAATTTCGCCCATATGGCGAAACACATAATTTCAAAAATATAAAAATTTTAATAGACGAATTTCGCCTGCGGACTTTAATTCCGTATGGTGAATTCTTTAATAAATAATTCCATAAATTTCCTATAGTATTTGCATAAATATATATATATACCTATATATATATATTTGTGTATATATATTTATCAAATAAAATAACAAAAGAATTTTAAATTATCAAGTTCATTTTTTGGTAAAATCTTCTACAGAAAATTGAGAAAATTTAACATAGTACAGGGTATTTTTCTCAAAATTTCAATCTAATTTTCAATAGGGTTTCACTTTTAAAATAATAAACAATTACCCAAAACCACTTTCCCAAATTTCCTTTTTCTAAATTATTCACAGAAAGAAAATTTGATTTTCTTCAATTTTTTTTTTTTAATAGAAGCTTTCTTGAAACCATAAAGAATTCACACATCAAAATATAATTTTCTTTCCAGATACTTTCCTTTCCAAAATTCACAAATTAAAATCTACAAGAAAATACCTAAATTCCTTTGCTAACTATTGAAGAAATCCTCTGTTGCCCGAAGCTTCCAATTTCTTCCCATACAACAAATCCCAAAATCTTGCTCGAAAGAAAATCTTCAAAGCCCAAATAGCATAACCAACCACCAAGATCCTTTGGAGGATCTTTCACAAAGATTCACAACCCAAGAAAAACAGAGAGATAACAACTTCTAAGAAGATTTCAATTTTTTTTTTGCAATATAGTCTGAGAATTTTTTTTGTAAGCGTGCTGATAATTTCCCCGTGAGAATTTTTTTAACAACCCTTCTATTTTTCCCCGAGATCCACAATAACTTCCGTGAAATTTCTCAACAACCTCAATGCAATAATTGCACTGGCACACATGTCGATAAGTGGTTATGAAAATATCCTCTCCACTTCTTGGCAATCTTGCCAATTCAATTTGCATGCAAATTTCAATTTATTTTAATTTTATTTAATTTAAATTTGAATTTAAAAATCAATTTTCAATTCACATGCAATTACTTTTATTTTAATTTTCTAATTTTCCACAATTTAATTAATTTTCAAATGCAATATAAATTTCACACTTAATAATTTAATATAATTAATTAATTTATTTTAATTAAAATAGTTTAATCTTTTTAAGATCAACTATTTAACCAAATAAGCTAATTAATGAATTAAATTATTAAGCAAGTAATTTCTACTACATTTAAACATTAATTAAATATCAATAATTTAAAACACAATATTCCAACATTAAAAATTAACCAAATTTACTTTTCAAACGATTTATCCAACAGAAATGACAATACAACCTATGACTCAAAACTGAAAACAAAGTACTAAGACTAGGATTGTAAACTAGGCTAGGGTAAACTAGACTACTATCTCCTGATCAACATATCTGTTGAGTCTTGACACACTCAGACCTGAATACATAGGTGGAGTCGGTGTCATGTACCTGCAAATCCTGCAACCAAGCAAATAACGTGCATACATATACATATATAAAGCATTAAACAGACACATCGTGTGGAGAAAATCATAGATATCGCAGGGCACTCGCAAGCGAGTGATGCGATTCCGTTCTCCACACCAATACACTTCACAACAAACTGACGAAAATGAATAACTGTTAGTCCATCATAAACATGTACATAGCAATAACAACTAAAAATAACATCTACGCTAAATCATAACATGTCTGAATCAATAATCACCATACAAAGTATCATCATGTCACAGAATAATCCACTATCGCTCAAAACCAACGATCACAATATCCAACAAAACATCATAAGTCTAACAGTATGAAAGCATAGCAACAGAAAGCACAAGCATAGACAGAGGGGTACTACAGACGTCATAACTTTATAAAATCTAGATTGGATGATCAAAAATGGCTAAGGATTAGAATATTTGTAGGTTTTGAAAGAATAAATATCAATGATGGAGATTAAAAGGAAAATGGAAATCTAATATTGGGTTGGCTGAGAGGTTAAGAGATGGAGGGTGGATTAATTTTGGGAGAGGGTTAGGTAGTTATAGATGGATGATTTGACTAATTTAATTAATTAAATCATGTGAAAAAGGGATTTATGACATGTAGGAAATTAAATTAGGAATTTTGAAGAAATTTTAGTGTCTACAAGCCTAATTTTTTAAATATTTGTACTTCATTAGCAATTCATGTTTATCATATTTAATCATCTTCTCTTGAGAAATACAAACTACATTATTCTCAACTCTAGTGTCAATATTAGATGTTTTTGATTTAAAAAACTTAACTTTAGTTAGAACTTTTTGTTCTTCTTCTTTCCTCACAATGGATCCATTTGCGGATCAAGTAGCTTTTCATGGCCTTGTGTTTTTGACTAATCTTTTTAAGCATTTTGTCAAATAGGACATAGCCTTAAATTGAAATTTACACTGTGAATCCAAAATTTGCATACATGTGAGCTAAAGAGACATATATTTGTTACACCTTTTGATATCGACCTATATAGAAACAAGAGTTATTAAGTCTTTTTATTGAATAATTATTTATTTAAACTCAAGTCGATAACACTTAAACATTGAAATAAATTTCATAATTTAGTGCTAAAATCCTACCACCTACTTTTATTTTTGTTCCTCTCAAGTAGATAATAATTTATTCATAGATAAAGTCATGTAACTTTATGATTGCACTTCACCTTTTCCTAGTTGTAAGGACTATCTTCCTCTTCATTTCATGAACTTAGAAATGAATTTGGGTGGCATAAATTCACTTTGAAGACTATTAGTCTCACCACATTGTCATTTAGATCAACAACCCCACTATAATATCAACATAGAATGGGAAGTTGAATTCATATCAAAGATCACTTTGAATGAAAAAATCCATATTGAATGTGACGCTATGGAAAATCTATTTCTGGGTTTACAAAAATGTGCAAAGCAATATTATTTTTGTTTATGAAAATATTATAGATTTTGATAAATTGTTAGAGAGACCATAGGAGAAGTGTTTGAAAAATTAAATTTTGGATTAGAATGATGGTGTTGGGTCTGTGCAGGATCATCATGGAAAAAATAGGCCCTTAAGTGGCAAAAAATTCAGAAAAATCAGTGTTAGGAAACTTGAAGTAAAAATTTGAATAAGTTATCTATATTATTTCAAAAATATGTAAGAATAGAATGTGTAGAAAATTGAATGTAGTTTCTAAAACACAAGGTTTATTTAAAAATAAATAAAATCTATTTGGTGAAAATTTGAAATTTCAATGTAGTAGTACTTAAATTTCAGGGAAAAAATAAGAAGTAGGTGTCTGTCTGACCACCCTAACCATAATAAAATGATAATATTTTCTTATAATATTTTATATATAAGTAGAGGACTCATTTCTAGATGTGATGCATATTTTTTATAATTTTTTTTCCAATTAAATAATTAATTATGAATTTTTTATTACAACTTCTAAAAAATATAAAACTTGTATGTCTGACCACTTTTAACTTGGTCAAAACTTCATGAAATTTATTTTTTCTATTTTTAATCCTATAGTATGTGAAGCATAGAATATGACACATGTTTCAGATTCAAAAAAAGTGATACCATTTGAAAGTTATAGATGTTTTTCAATCAACCTATCGATCGTATTTTAGTCGAATTCTAATAGAAAATGAATAATAATTATTTATTAGATTCAAATTAAAGCATAATTTATATTGGTGGAAAGTTGAGAATCTCCTCTAAAAACCCTTTTCGTTTCATCAATTTTGGGTTAAAAAAAGTCGTTAGCCACATACCCTACAAATACCCATAATATTGCCACTTTTTGGCCCCTCATGATCCTACACGTACCTTGTTGATATTGACATTGACCGAGACTATCGAAACATTTTTCTCTATTTGAAAAGAAGAGGATATCTAATTAGCAAATCTCCTTTTAATGCATACTGATTTTTTTGGGTTGTCAAACACATTCGCCTTTACACAATTTGATTTATAGAAATTACAATAAAAATAGGAAAGCAATAGAAAATTGTGTTTAATTAAAATAAGGAGTGAAGTAAATTAGATGGTTTAGAAAAATATGAGGGAAGAGGAGAAGATACTATGTAAATAAAAGTGAGAAAAATCTAATTTTTATGAAATAAGTTTATATATTATTTAAAAATAATAAATATAATTTATTTTTGAAAATGAGTTAAAATGAATTATATTTTCAAGTTGGGTAAATTTCATGCAATAATTAATAATTAAAATTACATAATCATAACATGGTAATTTTAAACCTAAAAAATACTAAGTAGTTAACATTATAGTATTTGGAGGATAGGCTGATAAACTAGGTTACTATAACCCCATTCGTTAACTAGGATTATCTTTATTTTTGTACTCATAATACTATGAACCCCATACATACAATGGAGGAAAAGTATCATTTTATTGTCGTTGTAGAAACTTTAAACTCATCACATCTCAAATAATGTCTAAGCATTGTCACAATAATTAATTAATTTCATTAACTAATTATTTTATCCATAAATCCCTTTATTCACCCCCCTAATTCAATCCTCATCACTAATTATCTAAATTGAATAAATTAATTTTTTTTCCACCTCATTATTAAATTAAAAAAATTAAATTTATTTTCACTATATTATTAAAACTGTAAATAAATTAAATCTATTTCCATATTATCCTTAAATTAAACAAATTAAATCTATTTAAATCTTATTATTAATTTAAATAAAATAAATCCCTTTGCACCCCATAATTATGTTAAATAATTTTAATTTATTTTATTTCACTTAATAATGAGGTATCCAAAGGGATTTATATAATTTTAAAAGAAAATAAATACAATTTATCTTAAAAAATAGATGAAAATGTAATTATATTTTTCAATTAAGTAAATTTCATATACAAATTAATAATGAAAATCACATAATCATAGTTATAACATTTATACAACATTAAAAATACTAAGTAGCTAGCATTATAGTATTTGGAGGGTAGAGTGATAAATTAGGTTACCCCAACCTCATCCAATGAAAAATTATATTCATTCTCCTACTCATAAGGCTATGAATCATGCACATACAATGAAGGTAAAGTATCATTTTTTTTATGGTTATAGACACCTAAAATTCATGAAATCTAAAATATTTTTTAAGAAACTTCACAATAATTAGTTAATTCCAATTACTTAATATCATCAACAAATTTCTTTACTTATTCCACTAATTAAATCCATATCACTAATTATCTAAGTTAAATAAATTAAGTCTAATTCCACCCTATCATTAAATAAATTATCAACCTTAGTTTTTCTTATGTTATGTTTTGGATTTGGCCCTTTGATCTTTTGCATTTATTTTATATTTAGTCCCACATAGACTTTGAATGTGTGCCTCCTTTATCTTCCCATTCTTGAAGATGCCTACAAGTTCATAGTTTGTATACTAGATGTGATTATGGTTCCCAACTTCATGGCTCTCAACCCCCAAAAAAAGAGAGATAATGATACTCATAGTTAGTACTAGCCCTCATGACCACCCTCAACCTCCTCTCATGGGTAGGGCACTTCTATTTTCCTAAATCTCTCCAATTGGTGTAATTCTCTTGGTTGGCCTAATTTCATAAAGTTATCTTGGATAGAGCTAGCTATTTCCTTAGTGAATGCTCAACAACCTTTAGAGAATACCCTTGTAGAGGAGGATGCACTCATTTGTTTGGTGGTAATTGATGATAATTCTACCTCTAGTGATGTATGGAGGAATAAAAATAATAAAGACCCCATCCGACTATAATTTCTATAAATAATTAGTTTTTATGTTGATTTATTTGGTCTTGGCCTTATGACTTGTTAATGTTCAAACTTGGTCTTGGTTTTGTCTTGACATTAAGGTGTGTATTTTTACCACCAACCTTTTTTGTGCTTGAATATTATACTATATTATTTTTTAGATTAAATCAAAGCTATTAAGGAATTAATCATATAAAACAAAGAATTAAATAAATTAAATCCATTTCCATCTCTTTATTAATTAAAAAAATCATTTCCACCATATTATTAAGTTAAATAAATAAAATCTATTTTAATTTCATTATTCATTTAAATAGTATAAATCTACATTTAACCACTTATGAATAAAATTTAAATAATATAAAATTTTAATTAAAGGGCCCCTTTCACATGATCCAATTTCCCAAAATAATCCCCACCATACATCCATCATTAAATCTCAACCATTCACATTCCCTCTCAAGAACCTATGAATTAAATGCTCATTATTAATTTAGATAAAAATAAATCTATTTTCATCCACCTAAAATAAAATAAAAAAATTTAAATAAAGTTATCCATCCAAAATTGATGGGAACTTTACACATGATCTAATGCCTTAGGAGCATATCCAATATTTTTCCATCATTAAATCTTAACAATTCACATCTCCATTAATTTTAGATTTGAACCCAAGACAATGTTTTGAAGATATACTACTTTTCAATCTACCTATCATGTTATTAATATAAAAAGGTGGAAAATAGTTGACCTATTTTATAATGATAATGAGTCTTTGATTGTTGAATTGGGTGCATGTTAAGAAAGGTTTTTTATTAGCTAGCACCTAGATTTGCATAAACACATTTGGGATTAACTAAAAAATATTGTACTTAGAAACATTTGTATCAATACCATTATGATAAAAAATGATATTTCTAGCTTTGCATGTATGATAAAAAAATTTCATCCTAAAATAATACCAAGGTTGAGAGAATTAAGAAAAAATATAACCCCATCTCATAGGAGAATATTATAGGTAAGGAAATATCATCTAAAAAGATTGAACAAATCATAGATTCAATACTTGACAACCTATAAAAAAGACTATAACTAAAAAATATGCTTGATTGTCTTCATGTGGGAAACTAATGTTTACCACACCTAAGTGAATTGATCACTCACTAATAGGGAGACCTTGGGAAAACAAAAATAAAGAAAAATGAGTAATATTAGATGAGCAATAATAATATTTTATATAAAAGTAAAGAGAACCAATTATAATTGCTTTTTGGATTATACCTTTGGAAATTGGTATCAACATACCACATCTAGAGTCTTTCCATCAAGATTGTATCAATCTGATAACAATCTTGTGCACATGTTAAAATAGGGAACTACTTTAAGAAAGATCTAAAATGACTCCTTACCCATATTGTTCAAGTTATATTTGACTTTTTCTTGAGGCCATAATCTAGAGCTGAGAAAAAGTAAATTTGGAGTATAGTTCTTGAATATAATTAATTACTCCTAAAAAAACTTGAGAGTGCATCCAAAGAATCTCCACCAATAGTCTATCCTAGAAATTGATTGTAGGATACCACCAACGAATTTCTTCTTCAATAGATAAAATAATGTGAAACCCATTACCATTTTAGAGAATCCAAGGCTTGATGGTTTCCCAATCCTTCTAAATTATTTTGCCATAAAAATTATCATAATATTTACAATAAGAGTAAAGATACATAGAGAATGGAAGTCCAAGCCTTTTGAGGATGGTCTCTGATAAAGGCACCTAAGTTTTGTATAAAAATAAAACCATAATTTATTTGTATACACTATAATCTTGAAGAAATCATGGAGGATCCTTATTACACATGACATAATCAAAGATTTATATTAATACATAGTAGGCAAAAATATTTACTATTAGTAGGGTTAAATCCACAAGGCATGCCTAATTTATATGAATCGTGATCAAATCCACAAATGTCGAGACCTTTTCCTCAAGGAAAATGTTTAATCCAAATGGATTTATTAGTCTAGAGGAAGTTATATGATAGATTCCTAATATAGACACCATAATGACTAGCGTAACACTATTTTTCATAATGTTATAATGATGAACCTACAAATAAATATATTTACTTATTTAGGTACATATTTATGATCATGAGTATGCAAATTTAATAGTTTGAAATTAACAGTTATGGGGTTCTTTATTTATTAGCGTTTGAATAATTAGTATTCCCTTGGTTTTTATGTTAGGGGTCATTTTCAGATAAAATTATCTAGGCTAATAAAATAATTAAATAAAATAATCAATAATTAACTTAGATAAGAGTTGGGATTGATAATTAAATTTACTAAAATTAAAAGTGAAATAAAAAAAATAAAATAATGCTTGGCTCGAAACCTAATGATAAATATATTTTTTGGTTAACTTAAATTTCCTTAGATTCTATAAGTTGACTATTATTAAATTAGGTCCATCTATACACAAGTGTAAACTTAATTTCAATCAGTTTGAATTCAAACCAATTTATGGGCCCAAATTATAACTTGTGGATATTAACTAGAAAAACTTGAACTATTTTAACTTGCTCACCTTGATTTCTTATGTTTAATTATATTCATACAAACTGATTAAATATTTAAAAATATTTTGGGAATATACTAAATCACTAGGTCATGTGTCTTTATTTAACTATCTAGTTGAACCAATTCAACAATGATGAACCAAGATCAAGGATATTAATAAGAGTATAATGCACTTATGATTACATGATCTAATAACATCTCTACAAATCACTCATAAATGGTATCTTATTAGCCTTATAATTCTCTTTGATAACTCCTAGATTATTTTCAAATAAATAAGTAAATATCTTTAAATACAACATATTGCAAAAATCACCAAAAATATACACTAGATTGAGTAACAATGGATAGTCGAATTGTTGTTAAGTTTTAAATTTGAGTTTTGAATTTTAAAATATCATGATTTAGATTCATGAACATGTAAGTGAACTATTCAAGCCCACACCTCAAATCTAACCTAGTGAGATGAAATTGGGTTTATGGATTAGAATTCAAGGAGTTAATTGTTACAATATCATTCCATTTGGTGATTCTATATGTCAAACTAACACAATAATATGTCACTTTCAATATAGTTATTATATTTTGGACACTCTAATTGAAGCCAACCAAAAAAAATAAGGGGAAAGATAATAGGTATGCAATTTTCACCATTACAATTTTACCCCACTTTGATGTGCATGAATCTATAAAACAAAATTGGCCTCCATGACATGAATCTATTTAAATTATATATACATATATTTTTTCATGACCCTCTCCTTGAAAAAATTAAATCATATTCATTAATTTAGGAAAAATAATTATTGATGATAATAATTAAAGAATAGTGATAATAATAATAGGAATAATATATGCTTTCCACAATATTAGATTCTCACCCAACTATATCCACTCCCCATTGGGATCAGGTGGGGAATGAAATATTTTGATGTTGGGATGTGCCAATAGGCTAACACTTATATTCATGGGCTTAGGAGGGGGTTAGCTCAAAGTTAGAGGTAAAAAACCAATTGAAATGAATATTTAGTACTACTAAACAAAACTTAGTGGTAGGATATGGAAGAGAGTATTACTTAGTCACTGAAGTGAATAAATGAAAAAATATTATTCCTACATTCTAGGTATAGAGGTTGAACCATCCTTTATGAGTGATGATCCATTTGATCCATCTCTTCCTTGTTGACCATAGCTAGTTCCTCACATGGGCACAAGTGGGAGGAGATAAAGTGGGTCGAGTCTTTAGTTGATTTAAGGGCTAGTTTCTCCTTTGCTAGGTCCAATTAGTTGGATATCAATCTAACCTCCTAGATAGTTCTTTTTATCTTTCTCTAGTCCTAGGTGGGGGAGGGGGAAAACTATAATCAGGTGGGGATGGAAAGATGAGATTTCATTGATTTAGATCCAAGTCATGCAAATACCTCCTCCCAAACCACCCTGGAAGATATGAGGGTGGAGAGGTGACATGTCTTTCTACTCTTTCGATACATGTATCAAAGGATGGATTGAAGTTTTCATATACTGTTATGGCATTACTCCCCCCACTCAATTTCTTCAAGGTAGTGAATCATTAGTGGAAAGGAGAATGAGGGAATGAGGGATGTGTCCACTTTGAAAATTAGTAAAAAATCAAATATTCATTAAAAAACTATCATAAAAATCTGGCATAAACTACATGTTAAACATAGCTAATTTCTCATTGAAGCAATTTTAAAAATACCAAAAAAAAGTTAACCTTTTGAGGGAGCCACAAAAGTCACTATGTTATGTTTTTTTGATAAAAATAACACCAATTTCTATGGCTCCCTCTTTTGAACCCCTTAATCTATACCATTTTTAATAAAAAAAATAGTAGTTTAGAAAGAAGATTCATAGCACTACGATCCTTGTTTTTGTTGCATCTAAATTTTTTGAGTGTAACTATCGTCAATTTCTCATCCAAGGTTAGTATTTCCTGATTTCAAAAAAAAAGTGGGCACTTAAGACCCCTTTTTGGCCCCCCATCTTTTTGCACTTACCCTTGTGTTTCCAGATTCTGGGTTCAAACAAGTAGTTGCGGTTTTAGATTTCTAGCAAATTAGATTTGAATGCAAATGTGAAATGATGCTAAATGACAACCAAAATAATCTAATTCGAGATACAATTTTGATCCAATTTTTTGATTTAAGTGATTGATCATGTAATGTTATGCAAGCACTATGCAAAACGAGTCTAACAATATGCAAATTTTTATAAATTTTTAGATTTTTAGGTATGCCAAAATGCACTTTAACACTCTAAAATGCAAATCAAACTAATACAAAATCATGCAAATCTAGATCTAGGGCTTGAAAGATCTCCAAATTAGAAAAATCATGATGTTCAAATGTCAGGTTCACCATAATGATTAATAGAAAAATAAGGTTCACAAAAATAAAAAGACTATGTTGATGTGTTGGAACCTATTTTCCTATATCATCCAGGAAATGAGATCCCCACAAAGAAGTGACTTACAACCCTTAGGGGAGTCAACTCAATGGAAGATCTAACAATTTCCTTTATGATTGAGGAAGGAGTATCAACTTGAACAACACTTTTGGGAGAAAAAATAAAAATAGTAAATCAACCTAATTATGCCCATTAAAACTTGAATCGTCAATTTAAAGCATAAAACATATAGAAATAGTAAAGTTCTAGTAGATCTATAAATGGTAGAAGGGTGTGTATATGTCACCAAAAGTAGTTTCTAAGAGCTCAATTGGGACTAATTTGCCTATGGGAAAATGGGTCTCAGTGTAGAAGTTACATTCAAAATTTTGAGGCTTTTGATGTCAATCTGTAGCTTTTGTTTGCCCAAGGCTTCAATTTTAGATAGTAAAAAATGAAGTTTGTAGGTGATTTTATGTGGATTAACAACAAACATGACAACTTTTGCAACTTTGTAACTTTCCAACTTTGAGGTCTTCAATCCTTCTTCAACCTATAAACCTTCACATTCACAAAGATAAGAAAAATGTTTGTTTTGGGTGAATAGGGGTTTTCCTTGGTCAAACCCGATTTTGGTAATTAAACCTTGAGTTGAAATAATAAAGCATGAAATAATTGATGAATGAACAATACAATGTTGAAACTCACCAAACCCTTGAATAAACCTTTGAAAGACTAAAATATTGATCTTGATCTTGCATGAAATGGACTCAATGGATGTGGATCTTGATGCTTGAAACTTTGACTTTGATCTTTGAAACGTACATCACAATGTTAGCTCCAAAAACATGCATGATTGCTAAAGAATTTGGCATGATGCTTGAGATCTTGATTGCTACAATAAATTATTGATAAATCTTCTCTTGAATGCTCTTGAACATAATCTTGGCTCTTGAAATTCATCTCCTTAATTTCTTCCCAAAAGCATAGACTTGAATTGATAAAATAACCTCATATTTATATGTACTTATCCTTAATTTCTCGAAAGTTAAACATTACAAGCCAACATTGAAATTTGAATTTGAAGGCGAATGGGTCCCAGGTCCCTATTCCTGGAACACACATTACTCAAGGTAATTAATTATGTTTAGGCACTAATTGTTGTCAAGTTTTCCCTTTGGAAAATGTAATTTAATGGGCTTATAGATGTAAAATAGGGATTATTGAGGCATAATTAAGTCCAATTTAATTGAGGGGACCCAAACAAAGTGTGAAAATGTAAGGAGTACATTTTATGACACTACAATTGCAAAGAGATATTGGGAGAAAAGAGATGAGAAACTTGTGTACATTATATGCCTTGACTATATTAAGAGATATGCTAATTATTTTGGTAATCATGATGGATCTTATAAAGTGGTTTTATGAACATAGAAAATGATTCATAAGGTAAACCATGGTTGTAGAAGTTGCAAAGATGGCAAGTAGGGTCTTCATTGTTATAATATAGCATGAGAGTTTGGAGGAAGGTGTTTTGATGAAGATTGGTTGTATTTTTAATCTTGTCATTCTTGAAGTGGAAGATGTTGTTGACCAAAATAGTTATGATTGTAGAAGTTTCAAAGATGGAAAGTAGGGTTTTCATTGTTATAATGTAGAACGAGTGTTTGGAGGAGGATGTTGGGTGTATTTTTAATCTTGTCTTTCCCTAAGGAGAAGATGTTGTCGGGGTATTTATGGATATAAATTATTTGAGGGTGGGAACACCCATAATAATTTTATTATAGAGGATTTTTGTGATGATTTATGATGTTCTAGGAAAGAAAATGTGTAAGAAGCTAGCAGTGAACAAGTATGATCAAGCTTAAGCAACTATTGCCAACTATGAATACAAGTTAGCAACAAGAGATATAGGGGGTCTTCAATCGAGTGGTGATGAATGAGATGCATTGAGGAAGTGATTTTTTATGTTCAATAAACACATTATGTGTTGCAAATTTGAAGAGAATAGGAATTACATGCATGCCATTGAGACATGTTTATCTTTACACCAAAAGAGAGGATGAAGGATTTGAAAGAAGGTATTTTATTTAAATGATTCAATAGAAATTAACAAGACATTTGGTTTATATAAACCCTTAGTTGAGTGATGTTTTTCAACTATATTTAATTAATGGGAGCTATCACTTTGATGTCATGTTTCCTATAGAATATTATATAAAACAACTCTTGAGTAAATAAAATAAAATAATTCTTAAATATTTCTAAAGTAAAATAAAATAACTCTTAATTAAATAAAGTACCTATTGTATTTTTCAAATATCATATTTAATAATAGTTATATTAGTGAAACACAATATACTTGATAATCACCTTTTAATATTTTAGATTTTTATTGAGCTCATCCATTCCTCTATCCCTTTAACATAAAAACATAATTTAACAATGAATTTAATACATATATGTTGATATAGAAAACAAATATTGATTTGTTTTTTTTTTTTTGTCTATGATATTTTTTTATATTTAAAAAAATAAAGGAAAAGGTGAGACTTCAACATAACATATTTATTTCATTTTAATTAATGTAAATTCACACTGTAAAATATAAAAATAAAAAATAAAATTTATTTATTAGAGATGGTATGTGTTTGAAAAATCAATATAATGATATAATAAAATTATTTAGTATGATTTGTTGTTTCTTTGTATAGTCAAATTTTTTGAAACTAATAAAATATTTTGTAGAACAATAATTTAAAGGAAGGTAAATTAGATGTTCCACATTTATCTCAAGATATACAAATTAATATAGACATCTTAAGACATCTAAAATAAAAAAATATCAATCTTGTATTATTTTATTTAAAAATTAAATAAAATACATACTAAACAAAATTTAAATATATGAAATTAATCCTAATTTGAAACACTTTATAAAAGACAATTAAAATCAATCTTTTAAAATTAAGATTAATTTTTTATTTTATTAAAATAAAATGTTTTTTATTAAAATTAATTCAAAATATATATTTTAATTTTTTTTATTATAATAAAAAACATAATCTAATTTACAATTTAATCTATTAATTTAATTTATAATTGACATATTTTTTTCATATGGTAAAAGTTATCCTTTAAAAAATACTGCCATAATTATACTACAAATGGAAATATATGAACCTTAAAATCAACACCCACAAGAATTTGCCAACGAAGCATCGTTAAAAAAGAAAAGTTAACTTTCTCAATCTAAACTTCAAAATAAAATAGAAAATAGAAAATTGTGTAACGGCATTTATTTATTCGGACTACCATCCCCATTCCATTCTATTCGATTCTATCGCCTTTTGTTGTGTTTTGTTTCCCCCTGCTTTAATCTGCTCTACCATGGCTCCTATTTTCCTCTTCCCTTTGATGATGCTTTCCATCTTTTCAATCTCCGCTCTTCCTCACTCTTATCCAGACCAACAACAACAATTGCTCTTGCGCTTCAAAGATGCCATTTCCCACAATAACACCACTACTCTGCCTGACTGGACTCCCCATCTACCCCTCTGCAATTGGTCTGGCCTTACCTGCGATCCCTCCTCTCACGCCATCCTTGCCCTGAATTTATCCTACATGAATTTAGATGGCACCATCTCTCCTCTGCTCTGGAATCTCTCCTCTCTTCGATCCCTCGATCTCTCCTACAATGCTCTCACTGGTCACATTCCACCTCCACTCGGCCAACTATCCTCTCTTCGATACCTAGATCTCTCCAACAATGCCCTTACTGGTCACGTTCCACCTCAACTCGGCCAGCTTACCCTTATGCAGAAACTCTGGCTGCACCGCAATCAATTACAAGGAACAATTCCCCCCTCTCTCTCCGCTTGCCACAGTTTGTATGACCTGGCACTCTCTTATAACCAACTGCATGGAAGCATTCCACCAGAGCTGAGTCAGCTCACAAGTCTGAAGTATCTCTACTTAGGAGAAAACAATCTCACAGGCACCGTTCCCCATTCTTTAGGAAATCTGTCCGCCTTAGTTGAATTGGATTTGTTTGAAAATGATCTCACTGGGACCATTCCCCCTGAATTGGGCATGCTCAGTCACCTGCAGCTTCTTTACCTTCATAGAAATAACTTATCAGGCGACATTCCCAGCTCTTTAGGAAATCTCTCAAAATTGACTGTTTTAGCCTTGGCAGAAAATGAGCTCACAGGTACCATTCCTCATGAATTGGGCATGCTCACTCACCTGCAGGGTCTTTCCCTTTATGCAAACAACTTATCAGGCACCATTCCCAGCTGTTTAGGAAATTTCTCAAAATTGACTGGTTTAGCCTTGGCAGAAAATGAGCTCACAGGTACCATTCCTCATGAATTGGGCATGCTCACTGACCTGCAGGGTCTTTCCCTTTATGCAAACAACTTATCAGGCACCATTCCCAGCTGTTTAGGAAATCTCTCAAAATTGACTGGTTTATCCTTGTATAAAAATGAGCTCACAGGTACCATTCCCCCTGAATTAAGCATGCTCACTCACCTTCAGATTCTTTACCTTTGGAAAAATAACTTATCAGGCATCATTCCCAGCTCTTTAGGAAATCTCTCAAAATTGACTGATTTATCCTTGTCAGAAAACCATCTCCAAGGTCCCATTCCTCCTGAATTGGGCATGCTCACTCATCTGCAGGAACTTTACCTTCGTACAAATAATTTATCAGGCACCATTCCAAGCTCTTTAGGAAATCTCTCAAAATTGAGAGTGTTAGACTTGTCAGAAAACCATCTCCAAGGCTCCATTCCCTTCTCTTTAACAAATCTCTCGAAATTGAAGAAATTATATTTATCGAAAAACCAACTTAGTGGGCTTATTACATAAAAATTGGCACCAAGCTCTCCAATTTATTGGGACTCAAACAATCTGTTGGCTATATTGCTCCAGGTAATTTTTTGAGCATTCTTTATATTGGCATTATCATTTCCTTTAATAGTCTTTTACAATCTTATGAATAAAATTGACCGCAGAGTATGGATTGGGCGGGAGTGTTTGTATGAAGGGAGATGCTTAAGGTTATGGAATTCTGATATTAGAGATCTGAACCTTCAAAAGTGGGCGAGGTCAGCATTTTCAAACAGATCGGCAACTATTGTTGATAGACGTGAATGAAAACTTGGAAGACAATATACGTCTTCTTTCTATCGTTTACATTGGTTGGCTTTGTACAGCTGCTTCCAATTTAACATTTGACAGTCAAAGTTCTACATTTTAGATGTTTATTAAAAAGTTCTAGTCCTTTATGTTTGCTAGTTCCAAGTTTGTCTTGCATCACAGCTTAGCCTTCTTTCGGTAAATCCAAGTGTTTGAGAAAGTATAACGTTGTCTATATAATTACTGAAATACTGTGAAACGTGTAAAATATTGTCTTATTTATAGCATTTCCTTGATATTCATTCATCTCGAGCTCAAATGCATGAGATCAATCTGGATCTTGGTATCAAAGGGTGATATATATGTAGAGGAGGCTGCTTATAATAAAATTCAAAGATCGTCCAATTTTTTAAAGGATTTATTAGGACAATTTGAGCAGTTAAATAATGATAAATTCATTGAAAATTTCAGATATAGTATATGTTGACCATATCGAAAACTATTCAATTGGCAAAATGGAATATATGCACGCGTGGCAATTGGCAAGAAAAGTCTTCATTTTGACGTGGCACTTATTGTGAAATATATGATGGCAATCGGTAAACAAATAAAGGCAGGAAAATTAAACATGGCACAACATAATGTTGTTTAATATGAATCAAATAAAACTTGCTTCGGCGGCAGTGTTTGAGACCGTAATCTGACAGACTGAACGTATTATTTATTGTCCCCTGCTTTTTCTCGCCAAGTGTTGGCTTTGCATGGCAGATTTCAAATTGTGATTAAAAGGAGTTATGTTTGTGGGTATTGTTTTAGACCTTGCAAACTGGTCTTTAGTTCATTTCTTCTCTGCGAATACTAAGATAATTCCTTTCTGCAAAACAAAAATCATTTGATGGGTATGCAAGATTACATAAACAGGTTTGCAGATACATTGTTTGTATTTCAAAATGAAGTTACAGGTCTATATGAATTTAATTTTCACAGAAAGAGTGAAAGATTTTCTTACATATTTGATCTTTGCTCACATGTATGAGGATCTGGGGCAAATTAAAAAGGAGGAACTTAACAGGATCGGGCAGAGTCTTGGGCATCACAGGTATGTTGAGCCGCGAAATTCAAAGGGCACCACAGGTAAGAATTTTCAAGACAGTGAATTCTTTGAGCAAAGTTGAAGTTTGTTGAAAACTGAAAAGAATACTCGCATAGTTACAGTAAGGGTTTTTTTTTTTCTTGAAAAAGTTTCTCAGTTTGATGCACAAGTATGAAAGTTTTTAAATGCTTGTTCAAATCAAATACACAGTTAGAATTAAACTGTTTTGGGTCTAATGAAAATGGCAATTTTTATGGAACAGTATTCATAAAATAAATGAAATATTGAATGAAGTTTCACCAAAATTTGTAACAACGACAAAGGAATTTGGTCTGAGATAAAAACACTGTTGATTCGACATTTTCAGGTTTTGCATCTTTGATATCTTCTAAAGAGGGTTTCAAACCCGGAATATTTCTACACAGTTTTAGAAGATTGAATAATTTTGGGTGTTAAACCCAGGATATTATATGCAGTTTTTTTGTTCAAAACAAAAGGAAATGTACAAGCATTTCCAGTCAGTTGCAAAAATGTCGTTGTGGAAACTATTTTTGAGTATCTCAAAAATGAAACACTTTGGAAGCTTATAATGATTACCAGATTTGAGACAGGAACAAATCCGAAAACTAAAACTGTTTTGTTAGTTTCTCAAAAAGCATTTTTAAAAGGAAGTTTGTGTAACAAACTCTAACTGGTTCAGTTAGATACATGTAACTGATCAGATTCGAATTTCATTTCTATAAATATAGCATTTGTAATCATTAGATACATGTGAGTGTGTGTGAAAACATATTTATATGTATCTGAGGATAAGAGGCTTGAAAGTTTTATCATAAACTTGTGTACATATATAAGTGACATATACACATTTGTATATGTATATGAGATGTATTTACAGAATTGAAAAGGATTAAACTCTCTGAGCAGTAGTTGCTGCTGATTGTAAAGGATTGGAAATCAATAAAGGATACAGGTTTATGGAGTGGTTTTTCTCCCTATGACGAAACTGTGAGGTTTTGGAGGGTTTTCCACTCGGCACAAATTTGGTGTCTCTTCATTTTGTGAGTTATCATTACTTTATGTTCATGGTGAATGTTTACATTTCTTCAGCATAGTTTGAATATATTCAGTTATGGATTGTTAATTGCAAGAATTGTAATCAATTTTGAAATAAGTTAATAGTGTTCTGATTCACCCCCCCCTCTCAGAACCTTGGTACTTCCAACAAGTGGTATCAGAGCGTAGGATTCCCTTTAGGAATTGATCTCGGGATATTGGAAGTTATGGCACAGTCTGAAGGAGCTTTCCTTAATAGGGCACCTTTATTTGATGGAAATGATTATGTTTTCTGGAAAGTTAAAATGGAAGCATTTATACATTCCCTAGATGTAAGGATGTGGGATGTAGTAACAACAAAATACACTGTTCCAGCGTCAGTCCCTACTGATGCTAATGAGAAACTAAAATTTGAGTTGGATAAGAAGGCTAGATATGCTCTTCTCTGTGGTCTTACTAGAGATGTCTTTGCCAAAGTCATTTATTGCAAATCTGCAAATGATATATGGGTAAAACTTGAAACTATCTATCAAGGAGATGACAAAGTAAAAGAGTCTAAATTGATTACTCTTAAAACTCAGTTTGACAATCTGAAAATGAGTGAGGATGAAACCATTGCTGCATATTTTTTAAGAGTTGAGGAAGTTGTGAATGCCAGGAAGGGTCTAGGTGAAGACATAGAAGAACATGATGTTGTTTCAAAGGTCATTAGGTCAGTACTACCTAAATTTGAAACAAAAATTTCTACATTAGAAGAAAAGAAAAGTTTTTCAAAAATGACTTTACATCAACTTCAAGGAACTCTAACTGCATATGAAATGAGAATTAGCAATCAAGCTAGTTCTTCATCAAAAGAATCAGCCTTTAAGGCTGAAAAGAATGATGAGAGTGATTCAGATCTAACTGATGCTTTAGAAGCATTACTGGTTAAAAGAATGAGAAAGAAATATAAAGGCAAACCTAAATGCTTCAGCTGCGATCAATTAGGACACTTTGCTACTAGATGCCCAAATATTGAATTTGACGATTGTGATGAGAAATCTGAGAAGTTTTCTAGAAAGAAGCCTTGGAATCAGAATAAAAGATTTAAGGATTTCAAAAAGAAAAGTCTTCTTTCAAAAGAAGATTCAAATGAAGAATCCAGTGATGCAGATGAAGAAGGGGAAAAGTTGTTCATGGCTGAAATAATACATACTCCTAAATCTGAATCAAATGAGCCTGAATCCTCATCTGATTTAGATATAGAAGTAGATCTTGAAGAAGAACTTCTAAAATCCCTGCAAGAAATTAAAAGGTTAAAAAGGTCAGTTGCAAATCATGAGACTGAAAATCAAAAACTTCAAGATGAGTTAATAAAAGCAAATTTAATTATAGAAAGTCAAAAACTCTTACTTGAAGAAAAGGATAAAAAACTGAACATCTTGCAATGTTCATCTGAAGAATCTACTAGTCAGAAAACAAAGTTTTTTTTCAATGGATATTGTTTCAACTGTAATATTTTTGGGCACAAAGCAATCTTTTGTAAAAACAACACTAGTCAAGGCAAAAGAAAAGTTATTAGATGTTTCAAATGTTTTTACTATGGTCATTATGCAAATCAGTGTAAATTAAATTTGAGACCTAAACAAATATGGAAACAAGTAAGGACAAATGAAAAGTCCTTAATCGTTGAAACAGTCTTATTTGCTCAGAAATCTGCAACATGGGTATTGGATAGTGGCTGCTCTCACCATATGACTGGATGCAAGAACAAATTCAAAACCTTAGAAAACTTTGATGGAGGATTTGTACGTTTTGGTGATAACTCAGGAGCTTATATAACAGGAAAAGGCTCAATAATCTTAAACAATGATACACCAATACATGATGTATACTTTGTTGAAGGGTTGAAACATAACCTTTTAAGTGTCAGTCAGATATGTGATAATGGATACTCTATCTCTTTTAATGCAAAAGAATGTTATATTAAAAATGGGAAAGATAGAGTCATTGCCAGTGGGTTAAGAACAAATGGTAATCTGTATAATCTGATAGATTCAACTATTCAAGAAACTTCTTTGGTCAATACCTGCTTTATGAGTCAAGTGGAAGAAAATTGGCTATGGCACAAAAGACTGGGACATTTGAACTTTGATAATCTTGCTAGAATCAGCAAGAACAAAAAGGTCAGGGGACTACCGCAAATAACTAAACCTGCAACTATTTGTGAAGAGTGTATTAAAGGCAAGCAAACAAGAGTTTCTTTTAAAACAAAAGAATATTTGTCAAATAGACCACTTGAACTAGTACATACTGATTTATGTGGTCCAACCAAAACAGCCTCATTAAATGATGAAAGATATTTCATGCTGTTCATAGATGATTATTCAAGAATGGTTTGGGTAACATTTCTGAAACATAAATCAGAAGCCTTTGAACGTTTCAAAATTTTTAGAAAGATGGTAGAAAGAGAAACTGATTTAAAACTGAAATGCTTAAGATCAGATAGGGGAGGAGAGTTCACTTCTCAAGAATTTATTGAGTATTGTGAAAAATGAGGTATAAAAAGACAATACTCTACTGCTAGGACACCACAGCAAAATGGTGTTGTAGAGAGAAAAAATAGAACTGTCAAGGAAATGGCCAGGACCATGTTGAATGAAGCAAAGTTGCCTGACAAGTTCTGGAAAGAAGCTGTTCATACAGCTGTCTATATCTTAAATAGAGCACAAATCAGAATTAGAACAGCTTATACTCCATATGAATTATGGTATGGGAAAACAACAAATGTCAAGAACTTTAAAATATTTGGTTGCAAATGTTTTATCAGAAAGAATGATGATTCTCTAGAAAACTTTAACTCAAGGTCTGATGAAGGGATTTTTCTTGGGTACTCTACACATAGCAAAGCATATAAATGCTATAATAAAAGGCTGAACAAAATTGTAGAAGCTATAAATGTCATGTTTGATGAAACATCTGTATGCTGTAATGACAAAGAAGAACATGAAGGTTTATCCTTTCAAGAGTCAGAAAGTTTACATAATGAGAATTGTGAAAATGATAAAGTTGAAACTGATGATGAAGATGAACTTGCAGGAAATTGTTCCAATCCTAAAATAACTAGTGATGGATCAAAGTTAAAAACATCTTCTAGAATAATAGCTAAGAGACATCCTGAGTCTCAAGTTATTGGAGATATTGATAAGGGAATTTTAACTAGAAGGAAAGCCAAAATAGGAGAACAAGTAAATATTGCTGAACAATTTTGTTTGATAGCAGATTTTGAACCAAAGAATGTAACTGAAGCCCTATCAAATCCTAGTTGGCAAAATGCTATGCAGGATGAAATAAATCAGATAGAGAAAAACAAGACTTGGGAACTTGTTCCCATGCCTAATGATAAAAATGTTATTGGTGGAAAATGGATATTCCGCAATAAACTGAATGAGGAAGGGGAAGTGATGAGGAATAAAGCCAGATTTGTTTGCAAAGGATATGCACAACAAGAAGGAATTGATTTTGGTGAAACCTTTGCACCAGTTGCAAGGATGGAATCAATCAGAATCTTTCTTGCATATGCCACTCATAAAAATTTCACTATTTACCAAATGGATGTCAAAACTGCCTTCTTAAATGGGTACCTTGAGGAGGAAGTTTATATGGAACAGCTAGAAGGTTTCGAATCTTCTGACAAGCCTGATTATGTTCTTCGTCTCAAAAAGGCCTTGTATGGTTTAAAACAAGCTCCTCGAGCTTGGTATTCCAGATTGGATAAACATCTAATTGCAAATGGATTCATTAAAGGAAATGTGGACAGCACATTGTACACAAAAATGGACAATGAAAATTTATTGGCTGTTGAAATATATGTAGATGATATTATTTTTGGTTCTACTAATGATCATTTAGCACAAACTTTTTCAGGAATCATGGAATCTGAATTTGAGATGTCTATGCTAGGACCTTTGACATTTTTCTTGGGAATTCAAGTCTCTCAGCTTGAACATGGTTTGTTTATCTCTCAGCTGAAATATGCTAAGGAAATGCTTAAAAGGTTTCAAATGGATACTTGTAATCTAGTTGGCACACCAATGGAAACTGGATGTAAGTTGATGAAAATTGATGAATCTCCTCTTGTTGATCAAAGGGAGTATCGGTCTATGATAGGGAGTCTTTTATATCTTACTGCTTCTAGACCAGATATAATGCACTCTGTATGTCAAGTTGCTAGATATCAAGTAGCTCCTCGTCAATCTCATCTCAATGCTGTTCACCGTATCTTTAAATACTTACAAGGTACTTTGGATTATGGTTTGTGGTATCCCAAAAATGATGATTTTACTCTGATTGGTTATACAGATGCTGATTGGGGTGGATGTAAAGATGATCACCGAAGTACTAGTGGTGCTACATTTTTCTTAGGTGATCGGTTAGTTGCTTGGCACAGTAAAAAACAAGAATGTGTCACTATTTCTACTGCTGAATCTGAAATTATTGCTGCAACAGCATGTTGTACTCAGTTACTTTGGATGTCTTATCAGCTTTCAGATTTGGGTATTCATGTTCAAAAACCTATGAAGATCCTTTGTGACAATACTAGTGCTATCCAGATTTCTAAAAACCCTGTTATGCATTCTAGAACTAAGCATGTTGCCATCAAATTGCAGTTTATTCGCGAACATGTGTCATCAAATGAGGTCACTCTCATTCATGTGCCTTCTAAACTACAAGTTGCTGATATTTTTACCAAAGCTCTACCTAGGGAATTGTTTGAACAGTTAAGAAATCGATTGGGAGTCTTCTCTCAATCCATGCTGGAATAAGATTTTTTACTCTTTACTATTCTGTGTTAGGTTTCTGCTCCTTTCACAGAAAGCATTTATGCACAGCAGATGGTTAGATTTTTGATGCACAAATTTTGGGGGAGTAATCAACATTTAATAGGGATTCCACAGGTTTGGTTTACTGGTCAGATTTGGTTCACTGGTTAATCATAGCATTTCACATATTTGGATCACAGGTTTCAATCCATAGCATTTCACAGATTTGGATCACAGGTTTCAATCATAGGTTAATCATGCATTTCACCGATTGGAGAATTGATTTCTCAGATTGATTTATTAGTTTTTGGTTGATTTTGGTTAGTTGGTCTAATACTTAGCATTTCATGGTAAATCAGCATTGTATTTCTGTTCATTATCTTGTATATATGAGATGGTGAAAATTTTTGCATCAAAAATGGGGGAGATTGTTGACCATATCGAAAACTATTCAGTTGGCAAAATGGAATATAAGCACGCGTGGCAATTGGCAAGAAAAGTCTTCATTTTGACGTGGCACTTATTGTGAAATATATGATGGCAATCGGTAAACAAATAAAGGCAGGAAAATTAAACATGGCACAACATAATGTTGTTTAATATGAATCAAATAAAACTTGCTTCGGCGGCAGTGTTTGAGACCGTAATATGACAGACTGAACGTATTATTTATTGTCCCCTGCTTTTTCTCGCCAAGTGTTGGCTTTGCATGGCGGATTTCAAATTGTGATTAAAAGGAGTTATGTTTGTGGGTATTGTTTTAGACCTTGCAAACTGGTCTTTAGTTCATTTCTTCTCTGCGAATACTAAGATAATTCCTTTCTGCAAAACAAAAATCATTTGATGGGTATGCAAGATTACATAAACAGGTATGAGGATCTGGGGCAAATTAAAAAGGAGGAACTTAACAGGATCGGGCAGAGTCTTGGGCATCATAGGTATGTTGAGCCGCAAAATTCAAAGGGCACCACAGGTAAGAATTTTCAAGACAGTGAATTCTTTGAGCAAAGTTGAAGTTTGTTGAAAACTGAAAAGAATACTCGCACAGTTACAGTAAAGGTTTTTTTTTCTTGAAAAAGTTTCTCAGTTTGATGCACAAGTATGAAAGTTTTTAAATGCTTGTTCAAATCAAATACACAGTTAGAATTAAACTGTTTTGGGTCTAATGAAAATGGCAATTTTTATGGAACAGTATTCATAAAATAAATGAAATATTGAATGAAGTTTCACCAAAGTTTGTAACAGCGACAAAGGAATTTGGTCTGAGATAAAAACACTGTTGATTCGACATTTTCAGGTTTTGCATCTTTGATATCTTCTAAAGAGGGTTTCAAACCCGGAATATTTCTACACAGTTTTAGAAGATTGAATAATTTTGGGTGTTAAACCCAGGATATTATATGCAGTTTTTTTGTTCAAAACAAAAGGAAATGTACAAGCATTTCCAGTCAGTTGCAAAAATGACGTTGTGGAAACTATTTTCGAGTATCTCAAAAATGAAACACTTTGGAAGCTTATAATGATTACCAGATTTGAGACAGGAACAAATCCGAAAACTAAAACTGTTTTGTTAGTTTCTCAAAAAGCATTTTTAAAAGGAAGTTTGTGTAACAAACTCTAACTGGTTCAGTTAGATACATGTAACTGATCAGATTCGAATTTCATTTCTATAAATATAGCATTTGTAATCATTAGATACATGTGAGTGTGTGTGAAAACATATTTATATGTATCTGAGGATAAGAGGCTTGAAAAGTTTTATCATAAACTTGTGTACATATATAAGTGACATATACACATTTGTATATGTATATGAGATGTATTTACAGAATTGAAAAGGATTAAAATCTCTGAGCAGTAGTTGCTGCTGATTGTAAAGGATTGAAAATCAATAAAGGATACAAGTTTATGGAGTGGTTTTTCTCCCTATGACGAAACCGTGAGGTTTTGGAGGGTTTCCCACTCGGCACAAATTGGTGTCTCAATCTTCTATGAGTTGCTATTATATTTCTGTTCATGATGAATGTATGTAATTTCAGTTCAGTTGTTCAAAATATTCTGTTCAATTGATCAAAATACTCTGTTCTGGTTTCATAATTTCAGTATATAAATTCAATTTGTAAATTTTGTGATTAGTTCTGATTCACCCCCCCCTCTCAGAACTTGAATACTTCCAAATGTAACTTAAGATCTACGCCTCTCCTATTGAGGATATCTCAAGACTATTTTCATAGAAGTTTACATTTCGAAGTAGTAAAGACACATAATGCAGTTTCAATTAAATGCAACTTTCATATCAGAATAGGATCATGTATATTATTATATATAACTTCAAACCTATGGCATGAAATATCGAACATCAAAAGATTTAGTTTACCATTGGAAGGAAATTTTATATAGGTTCAGTTTAAAGGAGAAGGCGTTTATGTCCCTTAAGTTAAAAAGGCTTACGAAACTTTCGAGGAAAATCAAACGGTGGGTGGAGAAGGATGTCATAACATAGAAAGCGATGATAACAAATTATGCACAAAATGATTACACAAGGAAGCTCTCTAAATCTTAGAATTATTGAAGCACGCAAGGGATGCATCTTAACATTGTAAGCTCTATTGTGTTCTATGTGCACGTAGTCGCACAAGTTTAGAAAATGAGGGATGCACACTTCACGCATCAATAACCCTTATAGCATTACATATATCCATACAATTGATCATTAGGTGTGCATGGTTGACCTTCATGCCCGTGTTATCTATCTTGAGGACACCCTAACCTTATTAATACGACTCCAGTTGAAACTGTGGTGCCTATGGATCATATAAAAAATACAGGCTAAGAATTTCCAGTGACACTGTGTTTTAGTTGGATCCTAAAAATGTTGCATCTATGAGAGGTTTCAATAGAATTGGGGAGATGATTTAAATCTATACACCCTACCATGTTCAAGTGATACCGCTGTGATAGATTGTGAAAGGAATAAGGGAGCTTATTTAAACATCCACTCCCTTCTATGCTCAAGTGTAGCAATTGTGACAGGTCGCAAATGGAATCAAGGAGGTTAAATAAACCATGACAATACTTTAGTTTCATTTCAAATGTTGTATGTTAAAATTATGTTACATGTTAGTTATTAAAGAAAAAAAGCCATAAACATGTGATGTATTAGTTTCTTTTGGGTTGCGTGGCGGGGCATTACAATTTCTCTAATAACATGTGTAATAAGGTTACTTCAATTAAATAGAAGAATAATAGAATATTGACTAAATAGCCTAGTCATTTTGAGGGGTCAATCTCCACAACCTTATAATAAAATATATAATTCACAATATAATAATTTGATATACCATTATTCATCCTTATGTATACACCTAACTAATAAGGCTCACACTCCTTTATCGTAATTAAGTCTGCCTTGAAAGAAATTAACTATATTTTTTTCCCTCTTGTCAACAATTGATCATTTAACCACATGGAATTTTACATAAATCAAATAAAAAATCTATTAAATGGTCTAACAAAAGCTAATTATTAGTGTGGACACGAAAAAAGTAACCCTTCTACTTTTTCTCATGTTAAGGCCCTCTTAGTCGACTTTGACTTGATTTTTCCTATATTTAATGTTGTAATATGGCCAATAGATTCACATTAAGTCTTAGACCCTTGTAAATCATTAAGACTTCTAGGATGTCTTATAAAAGTGTTGTAACCCACTTTCACACTTTTCTAGGACCCTTTCATTATAATTCACTTAAATAACTCCTTTTTATCACTTACCAAGTCTTATTTCAAAGTGTTGTAAAGAGTTGTAACAAAATCACACTTTTATAGACTTGTCATCACTAAGTCAACCCTTTCTTATGTTTAAATGACCCCTTAATGCACTTTCTAACCATTCTTAACTATATTTTTGAGGATATTCCCATTAGACATCATTTAATGCACTTTAATCTCTGAAACCCAATGAAATTTCCTTGGTGGGACCAATTTGCCACTTGGGGCGACTTAGTCCCATTGGGCACAAAAATAAAAATAATTTTAATTTCTTGGAAGGATTTTATTCTCTTACCCTTGAGGTCGGCTTGTGATGTATTATTTTCGAGAATAATTGAAAAATAAAGTATAAATAAGGGTTTTTCTCCTCATTTTACATCTCCTATCTCCTAATCTCTTGCAATCTCCTAATTCATTCAACCATTTATTCACTTAATCATTCTCAAACATTCAAGCACTCTAACCATAATTAGGTCATCCATTGGAGCACTTCATTGCATATCTTCAGATTTCAACATCAAGGATTTGGTAATTTTATGACATTTCATGTTGTTTATTTATCATTCTCTTCATATTTCATTTCATTATCTAAGTTTTGATTACCCAAGTAGGGTTTGACCAAGGCAAACCCCTATACTCTAACCCTTAGCCCTTTTGCCCTTCTTTGCATGTGTGTTTGTAGACTTTGTATGTAGATTTGTCAAAGAGTTTGAAGTCAAAAAGTGGTCAACAATCCATCAAAGTCAACATAACCCTCGTTGAAGCTTGGAGACTCTTTTCAACCCAATTTTTGCATAATCAAGATCAAACACTTGTCAGAAAAGCAAGTACAGACCGAGAGTTATAGAATTTTGCCTCGAATTTCTAGAAATACTTAAGTTGAATAAGTCACCATCTATGGCGAATTAGTCCCATTTCTAGGCCTGAAAAGTGGTTTCTACATTTTGGGATACCCATTTGGCAGATTCCTGTTTTGACATATTTTCCTGAAACTAGACTAAGTCACCCAACTTGGCATAAGTGTCACAATCAACATTTCTAGTCAAATATGCAAGATTTCAGAGCCTCTCTATAGCATATTCTAGATTCCAAGTGCACCTCTCCAATTTTGTTCAATTATTTCATCATTTACTTGCATTCTTAGGTGTTTTTGCATATCACAGTGTATTTTCCAGCACCTTGCATTTCTTAGATTTAGCATCATTAAATCATTTATTTTTTAGTTTATTATATTAGTACATCATATTTTGATACATTGCATCCATTTTACATTAATCTTGAATGTAGACATTAGCATTTTGGCCCCAATTCCTCTCCTTTTAGGTGAAAAACATAGAAGAGTTAGAGCAACTTTGGGTAACCAAAATCATTGTTTACATTTTGGTGAACCTGAATTTTGAAATTTTTTACTTTTGATTTCAAGAGCACCCTAGTTTTAATTTGCATTAGCATTGCATTAGTTGTTGCATTGTTTAAATTCCATCCTAGGGTTTTAAAACTTGCATTAGTGAAAAGCTCATAGAGCTTACAATTTTGCATTTTCTTTCATTGTAAACAACATTGTGTATTTTCACATTGTAGCTGCATATGTGCATCTGAAAGACATCAAATTGCATTCAAATTTTTTGAAAATTCATAAAAAAATCCTCACTGGGACTAATTCGCTACACTGGCCAACTTAGTTCTTCTGCACATTTGCACTGTAATTTCTGGCATTTTCTACACATTTTCTACATTTTTATTTTCTACTATTACATTACTATTACAGTTTCCAACATATCTATTATTATTATTTTAGTGCTCCTCATTTGCATTTCATTTGCACCCACCCCACCTTTAGTAGCCTTTGTATGAGTGTTTGGTGCCCTATCGATAATACTTTAGTGAGAAGAAGTTCATGACTCATGGCACCCTGTGATAGTACACTCATTGTGGACCTTGGGTTGTCTCGAGCTACTACTCTTGGTATTGACAATAGTGCATTAGGCATGGACCCTACCTTTAGCAATACTGTGCCTTCCACTCATATGCAAATTGACACACAAAATGATCACATTCCACAAGATAAAGTCATTAGCATTCATGAGGATTTATCACATTTGCAACAAGATTTGTCTTGAAAATGTTGCAACCACTGTGATTCTTGCTATAGAGCATATCCATCACCTAATTAAAAGTGACACAGGCTTAAATGTTATTAAACACATTGTTGAGATATACAACAAACATGCTCTTTCTACATCCCAACCAGCAAACATTGTGGTAAGTCAAGGAGGATTTAACACTCCTTCCACAGTGGCATCCATACCTACCTATACCACTCCCCAAGTCACAACCACAATCCAATAGGTTAGCAATGGGATTCCTTCCTCAACTATTCCTGCTAGCATTCCCAATTCTTTTGTGGCATCAAATGTTTTCTACTCTTCCACCATACCATCCATTAGCATTCCCTTCACTTGCCCTACCACTACATACACTCCATTACCAATTTTCCTTCCACTTCATACCACTTACATTGAACTTCTCATCACACAACTTCTCAAAACTGTCTACTCTATGCAAAAACAAAATATCCACCATCAACCAAAACCAGAATGGACCACCTACCTATTATGTTCGTACTAGCCCACTATCTTTAGAAATCCTACAAACACTGATGCCATGTGGAATATAAATGCCTAGATTTGAGAAGTACAGAAGAATGAGCAATCTTGATAATCATGTTAATGCCTATGTAACCTTGTGTAGTGAATTTGTCCTTGACGATAAACTATTGGCCAAACTGTTTCCTAGGGCTTCAAAAGACACTACCTTAGAATGATTTTCATCCTTACCCAATAATTCAATTAGTTCATTCAATGAACTAGTTAATGCATTAATAAGTCATTTTCAAGTGCATATGAATCCAAAGATGGCATTGGCTGATTTAATGAGATGTAAACAAAATGTGGATGAAAAAGTAACTGATTTAATCTCACGCTATCAGTCACTTTATGCCCAACTTGATGTTAAAATTCCTGATTTGCATCTCCAAAATATTTTCATTGAAAATTTGCAAAGTCAAATCCAAGATAGATTGGCCATGATGAAATTTCCCTAGGTATCTATAGGATCAACATCGAAAAAATAGGCCCTTAAGTGGCGAAAAATTCAAAAAAATCAGAGTTAGGCAACTTGACTTAAAAATTTGAATAAGTTACTATATTATTTCAAAAATATGTAAGAATAGAATTTTTAGCAAATTGAATGTAGTTTCTAAACTACTAGGTTTATTTAAAATATATATATATATATATATATATATATATATATATATATATATATATATATATTTATGAAAATTTGAAATTTCAATGCAAGAGACTTAAATTTAGGGAAAAAGTAGGTGTCCTGTCTAACCACCCTAACACAATAAAATGATAATATTTTTTAATAATATTTTAGATATAAGTAGATGACTCATGTCCCAATGTGATGTATATTTTTGCAATTTTTTCCCAAGTAAATAATTAATTATGAATTTTTATTACAACTTTTTAAAATATAAAAAGTCGATATGTCCGACTAATTTTAACTTGGTCAAAACTTCATGATATTCAAGTTTTTTTAATCCTATAGTATGTGAAGCATAGAATGTGACACATGTTTTGGATTCAAAAAATGTGATATTGTTTGAAAGATATAGATTTTTTTCAATCATCCTGTCAATCAAGAATTTAGTCATAATTCAAATAGAAAATGAATAATAATTATTTATTAAATTCAAAGTAAAGCATAATATATATTGGTGAAAATATGATAATCTCCTTTAAAAACCCTTTTTGTTTCATATATTTTGGGTAAAAAAAGGTCATCAGCCACATACCCATCATATCACCACTTTTTGGCCCATCATGATCCCCCACATACCCCCCTCTTTTACGCACTTGTGTGCAACCCTTTGCGACTATCACAATTTGGTTAGTAGTCATGATGCAAAGTCCACTTCCAACTGAACTAAAAAATATGAACCTAGCACTTCCAATAGTTTGCAACCATTTCAAACACCAAACAAAGGGTTCTTACAATTCAAACCCCCTACTCAACAACCACCTCAACCCATCAACAACCAAGTCACAACTGCTAAATCCGTGATACCTTACAGTTATGGAGATCCAAAACAATAGTTTACACCATTACCAGACACTCTTCATAACACAATGACTCAACTTATATAGCAACAAATGATTTCTTTACCTACTGTTAAACCATTTGATCCAACTAAACCTTTGCATCCAACCTTTCAACCTAACACTTATTGTCATTATCATAGACAAAATGGACATGACATAGAACAATGTAAGCATCTTAAACACATAGTGCAAGACCTCATTAATTTTGGTCATCTATCTATTTCAAATGTTAATGTTAAAGGCAATATGTCTGTTGCCCCACCCAATCAAAATTTGCAAATTTTGACCAATCCCATGCCTAAACATAATGTGTCATACCTCAAAACCAGTGAAACTCAAAACATTTGATGTGATGATTGTTCATAAAGAGAATGAAAATCTTGATCTTATTCCACATACCACTTCTATTAAACCTATGGATGATATGGTACGAGCGATAGACAGTATCCCCCATAAGGGCCAACCTAAGAAAAATATTGATATAACTTTCTCTTCTAAAGATATTCTTCTGAATCTTCCTAATGGTCCTCTCTACATAGCCAAGCGTATTTATGATAAGCCCATTAATGGGATAATCATAGATCCCGCTTGTGGTGAGAATGTGATCACTGAGGAAATTTTGGTATTACATTATCTTTATCAAGATAACTATGACAAACCAAGAGCATGGATCAAAACACAATGGTTTTGCGTGCCCTACAATGGGATCGATCATTCTTCCATTACAAATAGGACCTAAGAAAGTGGATGTTACAATCTCTATCATTCCACAATCAGATTAGTTTCATTTGCCACTAGGCCATCCATGGCTTCGCTCGATGAAAGTTGTTCTTTCAGTCATACACAAATGTTTAAAGTTTTTGCATGACAATGACATACTCACTGTTCACCATAGTGGATTTAACCCTTTGTCTTCTAAAGGAAAATTCTTCTTAGAAGTCTTTTGGCTTGAGCCCATGGAGCCCATCACACCTCACAAAGATTTATTTTCCATTTCTTATCAAAATTTTAAAGCAAAGAAAATTACTAAATTGTTATTCAGCAACCAATCCCCATCCATTTTCGACACACATCCTCGATGATACAATGCTTCAACTTGAACCTGAACCAGAAAATCTAGATCAACCACCACTAAACACTTCATCATCTTCATCCAAATTTCCACGAGATAATGAAACCAACCCCATCATGCCCCCTCACATAAAAAGAGTTTATAAAGCAAAAGAGAAATTGATTGACCCACCTCCTATGGTTCCTTCTGTGCCTCCCCTTGGGGAAGAAAAGGAACCTATGGTGGATCAATCCGCTCTTACACCTACATAACTTAAAAATAGAATCAAATGAAACCAAGGTGCTAGGGAGCGTAGACGTCGTCATTGTCTCCTTGCTCATCATTTACAAACTGAAAAAAAATAAAAAAATCAACCTTCACCTTTGACAGAAGCAATAAATAACAACCCTCCTCCCCAATCACAACAAAATGATCCAATAAAACAACCACAACTCTTGATACACCCTTCCATGGAAAGTACCATCTATCCTCCCATTGTGATTAATCTGGATGATGATGATGATGAGATCTCTAAGATAGATGAAGAGGTGCATAATGATCTAAATACATTATTTTCCTCTTCGATGAGCTTAAATGAAAAATCTCCCACAACAAGTGTAAAACTTGGTACTTCCCCTAGTTCAGCCCTTACAATTGTCCCTTTGGATAGTCAACCACCCTCACAATACACTAAACATGATTTGGAGGTGGATGACTTGATAGATGGTTGAATTGCATTCACCTTGATAGAGTTTTTCATTTTTCTTTTATTTGCTTTTTCTTTTGAGCTTATATGTGCGTATCGTGTTCCCCCGTGACGTGACGTTTGATGTTCTCCTCTCTCCATAACATTCATTTATTTGTACCTTTCATTCTTCTCTATGTCGTACATTTCTTTTTCCTTTTTCTTTGTTTTGTTTTCCTTTTGGGGATGATATAAAGTGTGGTGGTGACGACCAATGTCTCTTTCCTTCCATGTTGGGACTAAACTGTCCTTTTTCTTTTCTTTTGATTTTTTTTGTGTTTTCCTTTTGGGGATGACTCTAAAGCTTAGAGAGATGCCCTAAATCTCTTTACATGCTGACCCAAAAGGTCCTTTTTACCTTCTTTTCAAATTTGTTTTGTTTTTTTTTCTCCTTTTGGGGATGATGCAAGGCATTGAGATCGAAATGTCTCCTTCATGTTGACCCAAAATATTTTCCTTTTCTTTCACCTTTTCTTTTTCTTTCGCTTGTGTTTTCTCTTTGGGATCTATGGAATGTGCTGGACTATAATGTCTCTTCCATGTTGACCCAAAATGGATCTTATTTTTCTTCTATTTTCGCTCTATTTGTATCATTCTTCTAGTTCTATGTGCTTTTGGGAATGATGACAGTTCTAAGCACTTTAATAAAAAATATTGTAGCAACGAACATACTAACCCCAAATACATAGATCCCTTATGTGTTTGGTGTGTTCCTTTTTGAGGGAAATCCCTCTTTCTTTTGTTTTTCTTCCTTCACATGACACAACCTTACTCAAAAATGTATGACTTGGCATAGGGGCTTTCCAAGTTGGCTCTCATGTCGTGTTTCTTGTTTTCATTTTTCATTTGCCACTTTAAAGTAATTTCTCACAAAACTGCAGGCATAAATTCCTTTAAAGTGGGGAATACATCGTGTAATCTATTTTGCATTTTTTCTTTGGCTCTTAGTGCAGCCATGTTACTTTATACGATGTGTTTGTCACTTTGTGGATGACATTGTGTATGTCCTTCTATGTTGCAGATCTATCTTAGCATATTGCATTCCTCTTGTGGTCCATGCAACACACTACATCCCCTAAGTTGTGAATTTTCTATTATTTGATTTCTGGTCCTCTTGAGACATTAGACACTGCTCCTAAGTTATAGACCTTGCATGAACAAAACTCATTTGAACATATTTTTCATGTTGCATTTTGCATTTACATGGCCACCTTGCATAACACAATTTGCATGCCTATGGTGCCATTGCATTTGTTCATGAGTTCTAAGCATACAAAGCTTTGCTTGTCTCATGAAGCATGAAATGAAATTGTCTTTTGTGGTGCCTTATTAAAGTTATCAGGAGGTATAACCTTGATATGGTTGAGTGGGAAGCCCATTCTAAGGTCTGACTTTCCCAATAGCCACCTTTTAGGATTTCTCACCCCATGGACAACCAGAAGTTTCGTAGCCCCATAGTGAGTATACTGGACCTTCTCACCCCATAGACAACCAGATGTTCCATGGCCCCAAAGTGAGTATACCTCAGCCTTCTCACCCAACAAACAACCAAATTTTTTGTCACCCCAGAGTGAGTACAGATTTCTTGTTCCAAACAAATAACCTAGATCTATTCCATAATGGGCTAGAAAAATGATTGAAGCTTTCATCTCTTTTCAACATTTTCATGTGTGTTCCTTTGTGATTATGTTTGATTTTCCATGGGATCATGATCCTAGGGGCTTGATCATCCCTCTTCATCATTTTTATCTCATCTTACCAAGAATTAGTTCATTCAGACCCCTCTTGGTTGCATGATCAACTACTTTAGTGAGAGTTTGAAGAAAGTTCATCCTCTCACTAAAGTGGGGGCTAAATGTGGACACAGAAAAAATAACCCTTCTACTTTTTCTCATGTTTAGGCCCTCCTAGTGGACTTTGACTTTATTTTTCCTAGATTTAATGTTGTAATGTGGCCAACACATTCACATTAAGTCTTAGAACTGTGTGAATCATTAAGACTTCTAGGATGTCTTGTAAAAGTGTTGTGAAGTGTTGTAACCCACTTTCACACTTTTCTAGGACCCTTTCATTATACTTCACTTAAATAACTCCTTTTTATCACTTACCAAGTCATATTTCAAAGTGTTGTAAAGAGTTGTAACAAACTCTCATGCTTTTCTAGACTTGTCATCACTAAGTCAACCCTTTCTTTATGTTTAAATGACCCCTTAATGCACTTTTTGGCCATTCTTAAGTGTATTTTTGAGAATATTCCCATTAGAAATCATTTAATGCACTTTAATCTCTAAAACCTAGTGAAATTTCCCTGATGGGACCAAGTCATCACCTGGGGCGACTAAGTCCCACTAGGCACAAAAATAAAAATAATTTTAATT